>PVJA010020726.1:0-36588 GCA_004027025.1 Myocastor coypus | reverse complement strand
AAAAAAAAAAAAAAAAAAAAAAAAAAAAAAACTTTCTAAACATACAAAAAACCAAACAACAACAACAAAAAAAAACCTTTCTAAACAGCAGACAGAAACAAGGGAAGAGCCAAGAGGGAGACGTAGCCTTCTAGGGCATGTATCCAGGGAAGCCTGCAACAACCAGGCAATCCCCCTATGCATACAGTGCCCCCTGGCCAGTGCCGTCCAAACACCCGAGGCTTTGAGGAGACACATCAGATCTCAGTCATAACAGGAAGTTTGTGAATTATCCCTGGGAGGGACCACATGATCCAGCAGGGACAGAGACAGCAATAGCAATGTGGAGAGTAGGGAGTAACTTATTCTACAGTCTCTCCAGGATAATATTATGAGGTTCGAGTTCATTTGAAAAAAAAAAAAAAAAAGCCTATTTAATGATTCCCAAAGACAGGTCCTGACCTAGTTGTGCATCAAGATTATTTCTGTAAAGGATGGGAAGAAGATCACATAGGGATGAAAGGAGGGTGAGTTCATTAGCCAGAACAGCACAACTTGCACTAAGCTGGAGCTGAATGTGTAGGACCAACATGGGTGGGTCTAGGCTCTGTGAGCAAGTATGTGAGTATGCCTGTGTGTCCACCGTGCCTTCAGCCAGACACCAGTGGAGGAATTTTCTGAGGGTGGTCACCTGTAGATGACTCAAAATATACTGAAATGACCAACTCAGTCTCCCCAAAAGGTCACCAACTATATCTCTTTTTTAAAATTATTTTATTTTGTTTTATTTTATTCTTATTTCAGAGCTTTTGTTTGTTTGTTTATTTATTTTTATGGCCGGCTCAGCCTGCCCTGAGGTCAGGGCTGGCACAGCATGTGGTGCCAGGGATCGAACTGCAGTCCCTGAAGCCGCCTAAGCTTTCCTAAGCAGGCGCTTTAGACCACAGAGCCATCCTGCCGGGCCCCAACTATATCTTGATTCAGTCATCATATCCATGTTGTAGAGAAGGAAAGTGAGTTACCCTAAATGCTTTGGCAGTATGGCTATACTCCTCAGTTTTAAGACACCTGCTGTCTCAGTGCAACTGGCACTGTAAAATGGAACTTTAAAAGTTATCTTTTTTTCTTTAAAGACAAGTGGCTTCTCCAGATTTCATCAGGCCTAGACTATAAGCAGATACCGCCATCTCCCAGTCCAGATGAAGGGACAGAATATTCAGGTGCTGACCTTCATTACCTTTCCACAAAAAAAGGGGGACAAGGAGCTAAAGATGGCTAGAAGTGGTAAAGCAGATGTGGAGATCCAAAGTATCTCTCTGTGGTCCCTCTCTCCTCTGTTCCTTATCCTTGCCCACCTGTACATGGGAGATGAGGATTTCAGGCAAATGGGCCCCTCCAGCTCCTTGAAACTAACTTCTAATAAGCTCTCTTTCTTTCCTTTTTACCAAAATAAATAAAATTTGATTCAGTCAGTGGCAAGCAAGTCAGCCTGAGCATATGAACCTGAAGGGCCAGGAACAGTTTTGGCAAGCCAGTTAGAGAAAAGTCCCAGCTCCTGAGAGGCACACATCCCATCAGGCACTTGGGAAAAGGGACTGAGTGCTTAAGGCTGGCTGAAACCATGCTGAGGACTCCAAGTACATTTTAGCAGCTGCTGCACATACTTTTGCACCTGGGAAAGCCCCTCCCTTCCTGTTCACGGCTCCAGCGGCCTGTATATGCTTTTATTAACAAAGGGAAAAGACTGGAAAACTGATGGGCTCTTTCTGGTTTTCCACTGGTAATATGCTCTAGAGATCTGCTGTCTCCATCATGTAGACCTTGTCTAATGCCACTAGGCAATGTCGTCTGGACAAGGTAAGCATCTGCAAAATGGCTCTGAGCAGAATTTAGTACAAACCAACTGGCTTTTTGTGTTTATATGTGGGTTGCCCAAGGCTTAGGCTCTTGTCTGCAGATAGGCAGCCGATTCATAGTAAGTGAATGTCTGTGAGTCACTGATTACTGCTGAGGGCTGTATTAGCCTGTGAATCTGTAACACCTGAAAGGATAAAATAAGGCCACAGCTGAGGACACTTGACCCCAACTCCAATTAACTGCCACCTGCAGTTGGAATCTCCACACCTGTACAATAAATGTAAGCTTAAAAATAAGGTAATTCTCCTAACTGACAAATTTACTGCTTGGGAAAATGTTTCCCCAGTTCCTGCTAGACTCCCATGGTCTTCTTCGTATCTTTCTCTTTGTTTGAAAATCACATAAATATGGGTTGCCCAGAGAAGTTCTTTGTCAAAACCCAGAGAATCACAAGTTCTGTGAGAGGGTTTGGATTCTCTTGGAGCCCTGAAATCACACTACTTGTTGCATTTATTTAAGCCTTCACCATCCACTTATTTGGGAGATAGCAGGCCTGATCAGCCCACAGTAACTAAGGGATATTAGTAACATGATAGTTAGGAGTCCTCTAAGCCTATTACAAGTCAGTGGGGGACACTGATTTGGCAGAGGCTTGAAAGTGCCATTTGAGGATAAGGTGAGCAGCTTCACTATTTGTGGCATTTGGACCTACTATAGATCATTTTGGGACACTTACATATGAGAAGAGATTCTGAGGTAAAAAGAATTTCCAGGTATTGGGTTTTTTTTTTTTTTTTGAATATTCATTTGTTTTGGTTTGCCTTGGTTTCTTTTCTCTTCCTCTTCTTATTACAATCTTTATTCTAGGATAGGCAGCAAGGTTTCATTACATCAAAGCTGAATACTACTGTATGGGTCACAGCCAATATTCCACAAGGGGGCTGCCTGAGCTGTATATTCTCTACCATATGAATGTAAGACAGGAAGGCCTCCTTCTTTAAGACCCAATGAAGCACTCAGTTTAGTCAAGGGAGCTTTCTCTTCTGGAACAAGATAACACCTCTGAAGCAGTATGCAATTAGAGGTTAAACTCATCCTACAGAGATGCTAGGCCTCGTCATTCATTTTCCTAGTCTTGGAGTTTCTTAGGAACACACCTAGAGATTTGTGCCAGCTGCTTGGGCCTTCAGACACTGTCGCCTCTTCATAAGCCAATCTGGAGACCAACTTTCTTCAACTGTTGACAAGAAAGTTTGAGTTACAAGACTTAAGCAGGTAGTGACAGTGGGGTGCGTTTAAAAGTTTGCTGTGATTTGCTCAAGAATGAAAGTGTTTGTGCTACTTTGTAGTTCCATTAAAAAAAAGTTCTACTTAACCATGACTCAGAAAAAAAGTGATTTTTTTTTTTTTTTTTTTTTTTTTTTTTTTTTTTTTTTTTTTTTTTTTTTTTTTTGTGAGAACACATGGTCTGTATAACTGGAAATATACTGATTTCATACAACTATCCTTAAGAATATTCTTTGGGCAAACTTTGGTCAGGATAGCATCCATAGCTGTTTTCCTTTTTCCTTTCTAGATTAGTGGCAAATACAAGCAAGATACTTATATCATCAGCCCAAGGGTCAGCAAGGCTTAAAGGAAGAATTTAACTCACCCTTTTTTAGTAAGTTTACTGACCTCCATCACTATAAAAGAGTTTTCTGGACTCATCAATATGAGAAGCACTTATTGGGCAGAGATTTTAGGGTGCACTCAAGAATTAAGTACACTCACTCAGTGAAATGAAGTACATTGCAGTTTGGAACTAAGAACATTTGTACCTCTCTTGAAGGGATGGAAAAGCCCAAGAAAAGATGCCCTCTCAGAAAATTTTTAGTCAATTCTACAGGTAGGGGTGGGGTTTTTATTTTGTTTTGTTTTTTACATTGTTCAACTGTTTATCATATGTAAGACCACGTGATTATAATACAAATGTAACAATACAAATGTATTGTTACAACACATACAGTAAGTTCAGACTAGATCTTTCAACACAAAAATTGGTGTTTAAACTTTTCTGCTCTGTTTCTGCTTATGTGCACAGAAGTCCTGTCACCAGCTTTGTAGTAAAGCACACAAAACTGGACAGGAACATGACACAGTAAACACAGGTACTTGGTTTTATGATTTTCTTTATGTATCAGTTGAAAAACTGCTTTAGTTTTTTGATGTTTGCTAAGACATAGCAATTAGCATAGAAAAAAATAATGCCCTGACCCATATAGTGTCTTAACATTATATTATGTATTCCTCAACAACACTATCGAACTCCTTTTAATATTGCCATACTTAATTAAGCTCATTCCCTTTTATTCACTGCAAACCATTATGAACTACCAAGTTCAAAATATCCATGAACTAGACATTTAATTACAAAATAAATATGGATCTCCTATTAACAAAACAATTCTGTGGTTTGTAAAAATGCATACAGTATTTCCAAGTTTCTATTTATATTTACACAGTGTAAGACCTTTCTTTTGTCACTGTGTATATATAAAAACTTGTTTTATTCAGAAAAAGTTGAGCAAATCAGCCCCATGGAATTGACCAGTAAAAAATAATGTGATAGGTATCCTACTGTGATTTTGAACAGAAATATCAGCAGAGGTAGATTACTTCTTCTGTAAGCCTCTTCAGATCCCCAATACAGAAATTATGTTATCTTTATTCTCCCAATTCAGCCACCAAAAAGTATAATATCCTAAAATTGGTTGATTTTAAATGTTAATGCATGTCTGGTAATATGAACACCTGTATGCATTACAATAAATATTATGAAATTCATATTATTTTGTTAAGTGAAATTATGTATCACTTGTAATTTTTGTTTTAATATTATTTTATGCTATAGTAGTAGTTGTTGTTGTTGTTGTTGTGTGTGTATATATGTGTGTGTGTGTGTGCACAGGGTCTCATTATGCAGCTCGGACTCATAATGATCCGCCTGTTTTCAGGCTTCCCAGTGCTGGGATTATAGATGCATGCCACCATGTCCAGACTTGGTTGCCTGCTCAGTATGCCTGGGGATAGGTCCAGTGCAGCATTTGATATCAGGGATTAAACCCTAGCCCCAGATGCTTAGTCTGCTGAGTTTCTTGCTGGCCCTTGTACAATCTTTAAAACATAAAAAACAATATAGTGTTTCTCTGTAAAATGATTTATCAAGTAGACAAAATTTATAGACATAATAGAATTTTTGCTATAGTACATTTTAATTCATTATTCTGTTTGCATTATTCATCATATTAAATTCAATAGGCAAAAATAAAATAAAATGATAATGCAAATATAGCTACAGCCAGACTGTATTAATTAATGCATTAATGCAGCATAATCTCAGAACAAGGCTCTTGCTCCATTCCCCCTCGCCACCCCCTCCCCCACCCCGGCACCAGGGAATGAACTCAAGACCTTGCACTTGCCAAGCAAGTGCTTATTCCGCTGAGCTATTTCCCTAGCCCTGAGGCTCCTGTTGAGCACCAGCCTGTTCATCCCAGCTCATGCTGAGAGCTCTGCTTACTTCTGCTCCTACTGTGGACCTGGTGGTGCACTTATGATCTTACAAGTTTACAAACAGGTAATCAGGAACAGAAGAATCAGCCCCTGGTGCTGTAGCTTCTTCAGAAGCTGGAATACACTGAAACTTCAACAGGTGCTACAGTCTGGAATTAGATATCAGTCTATTACATTCAGTGCCCAGATTGTTGTAAATGTGTTGACTATGGATTCAATAATTCTTTTGTTTAAGAAATAATACTGCTGTTTTTTTCAACTGACGTTTAAAAACAATCTAGTGACACCTTGTGTTAAAGTGCAGAACTTCTATACTATTGGTGACAGCCATCTATGCACTATAAAACAGCTTGGGTACAATGAATTATTAAAAAAGAAAATTTTTATAAAATTCACAGCATAATTGTGAGGCAAAGTCAGGGATTTGGCTCAGCAGCACAAGGACCTTTCCAGCAAGTGCAAGGTCCTGAGTTTGATTGCTGGTGAAAAAAAAAAAAAAAAAAAAAAAAATGTGAGGCAGAAAATCAGTCACAGGTTGAAAGAGCCTTTTTACCAAGATGGCACCAAAGGCAAAGAAAGAATCCCCTGCCCCTCCCAAAGCTAAAGCCAAAGCAAAAGCTTTGAAGGCCAAGAAGGCCATGCTGAAGGGCATCCGCAGCCACAAAAAGAAGATGTGAACATTACCCGCCTTCTGCCATCCCAAGACATTGCAGCTCCAGAGGCAGCCCAACTACCCTTGGAAGAGTGCCCCCAGGAGAAACAAGCTTGACCACTATGACATCATCAAGTTCCCCTTGACCACAGAGTCAGCCATGAAAGAGATTGAGGAAAACAACATGCTCATGTTCACTATGCTTATTTATTTATTTTTATGGCCGGCTCAGCCTGCCCTGAGGGCAGGGCTGGCGCAGCATGTTGTGCCAGGGATCTAACCGCGGTCCCTGCAGCTGCCTAAGCTTGCCTAAGCAGGCACTTTAGGCCACTGAGCCATCCTGCCAGGCCCCTCATGTTCATTGTGGATGCCAAAGCCAATGAGCACCAAATCAAACAAGCAGTAAAGAAGCTCTACGACCTCGATGTTGCCAAGATCAATCCCCTAGTCAAGCCTGATGGAGAGAAGAAAGCATCTATTTGACTGGCTCCTGATTATGATGTATTGGATGTTGCCAACAAAATTTGGAATACCTAAACTAAGTTCAGCTGGCTAATTTTAAACACATACCTTTTTTTTTTTTGTCTTTTTGAGACAGGGTCTCGCTATGCAGTTCAGGCTGGCCTTGAGCTCACTTTTGTAGCTCAGGCTGATCTCGAAATTGCACCGATCCTCCTGCTTCAGCCTCCCGAGTGCTGGGATTACAGGCGTGCGCCACCACGCCTGGCTAAACGTATAACTTTTATTCCCAGAAAAAAAAAAGGGAAAGCAGTCATATAAAATTCTTCATTTTTAAGAAATGTTCAGGATGAACAGAAGACACTACATGCCAAGAAAAAAGCAAAAGGAAAAATATAATACAGGAAGGGACACAGCTGTAGCTACATCTATCAAAGCAAATCACTACTTTGGCAACTTTTAACCAGTAAGCCACCCGTATGACCCATACAATGGGACCCTGTAGTGCCTCACCATCAATGAGTCACAAAAATCTATTTTAAAAGGAAGCCTATTGAATCACCCGTTCTCTGTGTTTTCAGTGTTAGGACTATCTCAAAGGCATGTCCAAAATGATCGCCTTGGAGATGACAGGCCCTTCTAATTTTGCACTTGTAACTTCTGTTGTTTGCTTGAAAAAAAAAAACTGTGGTGCAGGGCACAGTAAGGTTGAATCTGAGGTTTGGGGTCATAACCAATACTCTTAAAATGAGGTCTTCGAACTTTAAGTAGTTGGCTGCCATATGACCCAATTCCCCAGCACAACACTGTTTTCTACTCCAAGAATATTATAAAATTTATGGGTTCCTGGTGTTGTGTATTCCCATTTTCCATCTTTGGACTTCTTTAAGTTCCCAGTGCCATCTGACAGCTTCTCAAAGAACTTTCTTGCTTTTGATATATGGTCAAGAACATAAGCAGTGGAACATCCAGAACTTACACTTATATTCATCTGACCCACCTTATTGACACCACTAAACAGAAGATCTCCAGTGTACATCTGAACCAAAATACACCCTAGGGACCACAAGTCTATAGCAAGGTCCTAAGGTCTTCCCCAACAGCATCTCTGAAACTGTTTGACTCTGAATATACTGATGTGCTCTTTGTTCTTACTGACAAGAACTGCCAGAGTCAATGGTTTTGATGGCATTGTGTTTTCAAAGGATATTCTCAGGCTTTAGGTCATAGTGAATGATCCTAAGTTCTTGTGTCACAAGAAAAGCTGTGCAGTGCATGTCCGCTGCACAAACTTTCATTTCTGAGACCCTCAAAAATTGGTGTTCCTCACTAAGCCATACAGGTTGTGAGAAAACATTTCAAAAACTAAACAAAGGTGGTTTCAAAACACAGAGTGGTGTTTGAAATGCACTATATGGGATTACATTTCAGTGTCATGTTTGTTCATGAGTGCAAAAAATCACACTTCTATCTAGGCTGGATTCAGAACAGCTTTCTTGTCCTTTCTTACTATAGCAACGCATTCTTATTCCACCCAATCAGATCCTTCTTCTTTTTTTATGTATTTGGTATAGGGTCTCACTATATAGCTTATAGTGATCCTCCTGTTTCAGCCTTTCCAGTGCCAGGATTACACCATGCCCAGATTCAATCATATCTTTTTATAACCTGTCCAAAAGAACTATAGCCTACTGAGGAGTCAATTTCATAATGATCTATCTGCTTTCCTCTGGGTTTTACAATATAATCATAGTTATTATTATAACAGTCATTGTAAACATTCCACTCCTTTTTGTGTCTAGAATGCTCTTTCTGGCCCTGTCTGTGTCTTCACTTTCTTTTGCATAGTAAACCTCATTAATTCACTTATAGGGAGTTTTTTCTCATTAAATTTTGTTTTAATGGGTCTCAAAATTCTGTGACAGATTTTTGATCACATTGTTTTCATTAAAAAGTATTGATTTTAAAAAATAATAACTTAAAATCTGCCATACACACACACACACACACACACACACACACACACACACACACAATGGTCTACACAACATTCTCCTTTCCTTCTAAAGGTTTTACAATGCAT
This sequence comes from Myocastor coypus, assembly GCA_004027025.1. Lineage (NCBI taxonomy): Eukaryota > Metazoa > Chordata > Mammalia > Rodentia > Myocastoridae > Myocastor > Myocastor coypus. Next base: position 28,003 of record PVJA010020726.1, on the reverse strand, counting down.
TGTTATCATTAACCAATCTTTCACTATTAAACTTAAATGGCCAATTGGGAAAAATAGTTCTGAGACCGGTCTTCCACCACTGATTAAGACTAGGGTGGCAGGTGTTAGGGTTAATATTCATTTAGCCTTCTGAGCTTTCTGGGCAGACTTGGTGACCTTGCCAGCTCCAGCAGCCTTCTTTTCCATAGCTTTGTTGGCACCCACAGTAACTATCTGTCTCATATCACAAACAGCAAAATGACCCAGAGGTGGGTAGTCAGAGAAGCTCTCAGCACACATGGGCCTGCCTAGAACCATGTCAAAATGGCAGCATCACCAGATTTCAAAAATTTGGGCCCATCTTCCAGCTTCTTACCAAACCAGCAATCAATCTTTTCCTTCAGCTCAGAAAACTTATAAGCAATGTCAGCTGTGTGACAATCCAGGACAGGGGCATAGCCAGCACTGATCTGGCTGGGATGGTCCAGGATAATCACCTGAGCAGTAAAACAAGCTGCATCTATTGGTGGGTCATTTTTACTGTCACCAACAACATTGCCATGTTGCACATCTTTGACAGACACATTCTTGACATTGAAGCCCACATTATCCCCAGGAAGAGCTTCACTCAAAGATTCATGGTCCAGTTCAAAAGATTTTACTTCAGTTGTGATGTTGACTGAAACAAAGGTGACCACAATACCGGGTTTGAGAACACCACTTGGCCCATAGGGACAGTGCTAGTACCACCAATTTTGTAGACACTCTGGAGAGGCAGCTGCAAAGATTTGTCAGTTGTGACAGTGAGTGGAAGGATGCAATCCAAAGTTTCCAGCAGTGTGGTTCTGCTGGCATTGCCATATTTATAAGTGATCATCCATCCTTTGAACCAAGGTGTATTAGCACTTGGCTCCGGCATATTGTCACATTCCAACAAGAAACTGGCACAACAGCTACAGTGTCAGAATTGTAGCCAATTTTCTTGAAGTAGGTGCTGATTTCCTTAACAATTTCCTCATACCTCTTCTGGCTGTAGGGAGGTTCCATGGAATCCATTTCGTTAACCCTAATAATTAGTTGTTTCACACACAATGTGTAAGCCATAAGGGCATGCTCACAGGTCTGCCCATTCTTGAAGATACAAGCTTCACATTCACCAACACCAGCAGCAACAATCAGGACAGCACAGTCAGCCTGAGATGTGCCTGTCATCATGTTTTTGATGAAGTCTCTGTGTCCAGGGGCATCAGTGATGGTCACATAATACTTGCTGGTCTCAAATTTCCACAGGTAGTGATACCATGCTCAGGCTTGGCTTTCAGCTTGTTCAAGACCCAGGAATATTTGAGGGAACTCTTTTCCATCTCAGCAGCCTGCTTGTCAAATTTTTTAATGCTTCTTTTGTCAATGCCACCACATTTGTAGATCAAATGGCAAGTGTGGTGGACTTGCCAGAGTCCACATGTCTAACGATGGTGATATTAATGTGAGTCTTTTCCTTTCCTATGTTGGCTTTGATTTAATGGTGGTTTTCACTACACCTGTGCTCTAATGGCAAATCCATTGAAGAAAAAAAAATGCAATATGCTTATAGGTGTTTATTCACTCATTTTTATAGCCGGCTCAGCCCACCCCGAGGGCAGGGCTGGAGCAGCATGTGGTGCCAGGGATAGAACCGAGGTCCCTGAAGCTGCCCAAGCCTTCCCAAGCAGGCGCTTTAGACCAATGAGCCATCCTGCTGGGCCCCACTTATAGGTGTGATCAAAGCAAGCATTGGGTGGACAGTTGCTGGACCATGAAAAGTTTGGGGATCCATGTCTGTTAAGTTGGAGGCTGCTGAATCTGGTCAGAATATGATAATACAGAAAGCTGTTGATCATTTATGTTGGGCTAGTGACAGTCACTCTCCTGATGTGAATGGGATATCTATCTAGCCATATGAAGGCCAACAGCTCAGAAAGAAAAGTTCAGTACGAACTGGACAGATGAGGTATGCATGGTGAAGGTTAATACCTGTGCATGTCTTCTTTCAAGTCTTATGTCATCCTGCTGGGGTAGGTGCCAGGAAAAAGGAATCCAGCTACACAGGAGAACCATAGTGTGGGCACTACAGGCCTTCATGGGCCCAGTCCTCAGCAATCTCTAGGCACAGGGATCAGACATGAGGACCACAATGGTCACCTTGCCAAGTACCAACCACAGAGCCACCAGCTATGTACATATTCTTCCTTACCCGGCAAGGGTTTCAAGTCCCTTCAGAGCTTAAGGACAGCTGAAAGGCCTGCATTTTGGAAAAAAAAACAAAAAAACAAAAAACAGACAGACAAATAAAACCTCCTTCTGTTTACTCCTCCCACTCCTTTATCTTGGAATCAGGCTCCTGTTCCTTTCTTTCTTAATTTAGCCAATTTATAGACTTATGGTGTTCCTAGGGAGTTTGTGGTGTGATGGACCCAGTAAGGAAGAAGCCTAAATTTAACCAGAGGATGCTGGCATGCATTGCTGTGACTTTGATTGGTTCCTAGAAGTTACAGTCTCCTTTAAAGTATAATATTTTAGTTATGATATCTTTGTCTCCTCTTTACCTTTTATTTCTTCTACCTTACCTCACCCTTCCCCTGGAAACAAGAAATCTAATGTGCTCTTATTTGTAATTATAACAATGATTAAATTGCATTTTTTATTTTATAGGCATACTTATTTAATTTTTACCAGAAGAGTCACATTAGACTTGCCAATCAGTCTGTGGCAATCATGTTAATGTAGCAATATTAAAAAAGGTCATTCAGTGGTGTACCCACCACAAGGATGACCCTCCTCCTCCTCCTGAGGATGATGAGAACAAAGAAAAGTGAACAGATAATGTACTTGTTTGAGACCAAGAATTCCTAAAAGTTGACCAAGGAACCTTTTCTGAACTTATTCTGGCATCAAACTACCTAGACATCAAAGGTTTGCTTGATGTTACATGCAAGACTATCACCAATATGCTCAAGGGGAAAATTCCTGAGGAGATTCGCAAGACTTTTAATGTCAAAAATGACTTTACTGAAGCGAGAACCAGTGGTGTGAAGAGAAGTGAATCATTGTGCCTGACACTGTAACACTGTAAGGATTGTTCCAAATGCTAGTTGTACTGTTCTGTTCATAGTTGTTAATATTAGGCAAACAATACACAAATGCAGCAGCAAAACAATTGTATTAGTACAATCTTGTCCTCATTGCATGTGTAGTTTGAGTTACAGATTCCAAACCAATGGCTGAATTTCTTCTAGTCTAAGCAAAAGCTACTGGTTTTCTTTACTCTGAATAAAACTGAACTGTGGGTTCTCTGTAGAAAGTTGGCATTTTGAGTTTTCCCTCTTTTTGTAAAGTGATGTCTGCATAGGTTATTGTCCAGTTAACTTTAGTGAGCTTTTCAAAGTTGGCATTGTAAATAAAACAACTTGCAAAGGGTTTTTGCAATAGAATTAACAAAATACTACCTTTTTTCGGAAGTTGTAAACTGGAAAGAGGCTTCGTGAAGAAACTGTTCCAAGTGGGCTTGTTTGGAATGTTTTCCAGCCTCCCAGAGTCAAGCAGCATCTCTGGTGTAGATTAGCCTGTATACAGAAGGACACCCTTATTTGGATGTGAGAACTTGTTTGATTTGTTTTTAAATTTTAATTTAATTTTTAAATTTTTAATCTTCTCAGCTTTGAATATGTTGCCTAAAGACTCAGTAACTACCGAGTTGGTGGTTTGGGGGAGAAATGTAACTAGATAGTTTGTTAGCTTTTTAATTAAAGACAACACTTAATTCATGGAAAAAAAAAAAAAAAAAAAAAACCAATATTTAGTCTTGCACAATTTCTTTTTGGGTTTTTGTTTTTGTTTTTGCAGTGCTAGGGATTAAACCCAGGACCTCTCTGATGTGAGGCAAGCATTCTACCACAGAGCTACATATGCACCCATGTGCAATCTTTAAAATCTCACTTAGCTCTCTTTCCTCCCTCCCCCCAAGAGATCCAATGTTGGCAGGCTGGAACCTCCTAGATTCTTGCCATTGTCAACAAGAATGACAACAGGGAAAGGGGGATTAGAGGCAAGTGAGGGGAGGGAGATTTAAGAAGCAAGTTATATTATATACCTGTATCCATACCCCAAGATGACTGTGAACTCATGTACTACAAACATGTACTAATAAAAAATATCTAAATAAAAAGTTTAACATATAAATAAATGAAATCACACTACTTCACACTGTCATCAGGAATGAAAGAAGGAAAGCTTATCACTACCACTTTTCTATTTTGCAGGAAAGAAAACCAAAGCCCTAACAGGCTCTGGATTCTAAAATTCTGCACACGGTCCTCTCCACAATTCCACGTGCTTCTCCTGCACCCATCCTGAAAGATAATTTCAGTTTCAATCAGCGAGTAGAGATGCTGACGCAGAGGCTTGATGGGGACCTTGAACTCCACAGTATGAACACTAATGTGGTCCTTGGCAGACTTTGGAATCAAAGCCCAGTAAATAGCAGCTGCAGTGCCAGTGCCTTGTTCATCTTGGCAGGCTGGAACCTCCCAGATTTTTGTCATTTGTTTACCACCTCTCAGGGAAGAAAAGGAGACCAAATGTCACTTAAGAACAGCTCTAGCATCTCCTACCTGTTAACAGTAGATGTTCACCCAGATTTTGTACATTTAATCCTCAAAATAAATCTGAAAATTGACCAGGGCAGTATAGAAGAGAAAAATGAATCTTGGAGAGCTCCTCCCTTTGTTCTTCTGATACCCACTCCACCCCTCACACTCCAGCCCAGCTGATATAGGAACCAGTGGAGCAGTGCTCCAAGCAGGTCTATTTTTGTCCCATTTTGCAGATGTGGAAATAGACTTAGAAAGGTAGCATAACTTGTTCGGAGGTCGCATTCCTAAGTAAGTGATCATAGACCAAGTCTGTCCACTCTAAAATCTTCTTGCTGCAGCTAGCCCTAACCCTGGGGTGTGAAGTCCCATTTCCATGCAATGTTTAGCTGTAGGAGTATCTACCAGGGTATGAGAATTTTACCACATTAATCCATAGCTAAACAAAATAAAAAACTGATGCTCTTCTACTCATTGCTGCCAGCTATCCCCTGTAGCATAGAAGAAAAAATCAATTAGATTATGTGCTTCCTGTTTGGTAGAATTCAAAGTTTTATCATACTTATAGCACTTCGTCTGACATGATTGTTACCCACCTCTATAGCTTCACTGGGCCCCATTCATTCTTACCCACTAGTTTCCAGATGCCCCCATCCTTAGCATCATATTGTAATGGAGCCTATGAGGTAGCATAATATGGCAGTCATTCTTAGGAATATTCAGTCAGTTTCGGAAAACACAAGTAACCCATGCTAAATAAGGCAACACCCTGAAATGGGGTATTCAGGTAAGGACAGAGATGCTAACTGGGTACAGTAGTGCACACCTGTAATCTCAGCACTTTGGGAGGCTGAGGCAAGATGAGCACAAGTTGGAGTTTGACTGCAACTTTTTGAAACTCTATCTCAAATTAAAAATTAAAAAAAGAAAGAAAGAAAGTTAGGGATGTAGCTCAGTGCAAAGTCCTGAGCTTGATCCCCAGTTCCAAAAAGCAAACAAAATACAAACCAGAGATGGTTTATAGGGGAAGTTTAAAAATAATGCTGGGGTTTTATAGAGTAGGGAGAGATTTGAGGGGAACTGTATTTGACAAGTACAGTGGTAAAACAGGGCATGTAAGGCACTGTTTTAACTAAAATGATATAGGCCAGTGAGTAGAAATGAATGTGTTGAGATAACTCTTACCTTGCAGATATGAGTGGTATTGCCCTTAAAATGAAAGGTGACGAGGTAGAGGAGGCAAGAGGAAAAATATCTGATGAAGAAATCTAAGGCTCATTTTCCCAGATTGGAGATGTGGCTCAGTGATGGAGCACTCGCCTAGTATGTATGAGTTCCTGGGTTTCATCCCTGGTACTATATGAATGAAAGTACAAATGAATAAATGAGGAGAGCCTGCTGAAATTATTGTCATTAAAATACTTCCCTGCTTCCCCAATTCTCAAATCCCCTTTGTCCACAGTGAGCTGAAACAGCCATTCCCTTCATTTCTTCATATAGCCATCATCAAAGGGAATGCCATCTCTGCCAGATCACAGTCAAAACTGCTAAACCACACTGAGCAATTTATTTGACTTGAGTGAGAAGCGAAGACAGCATTCAGAAAGAAAAGAAGTAAAACAAAAGGTCACAGCAACATTCCTTAATGAGGTGTGCTGTACAATAACAGAGGTGAGAGTACTTTTTTGAGCAGGTAGGAAGTGATTTTTATTATTTTATAACACGGGACAGAAGGGATAGAACATCTTCCTGCCCAAGAGGAAGTCAGGTTGGCTTGCAGTTAGGCAGCAAGAGTGCAGCTGGTGTGCAGCCTCCACAGCATCTTTCAGACTCACCCCAGGGAGGAGAGCCCAGTAGCAGCAGCCCGCCAGCAGGGGTGGAACCGAAGCATTCCAGAACTGTTGGAAATGATGTGCTTTATTTTTCTGTTAAAAATCAACCTCAAATACACTTCACTGTATCTGCTTCACAACAGAGCAGACTCAGAGCTATTCTTGGATGGACTCTGCCCTCTAACAGTTCCTAATGGTATTAACTTGCCTCTGTAAGGCAAAAAATCACCATCACTGGAGATCTGATGGAGCAGCAAGGGCTAAGGAGCAGTGAGAAGATGAAACCTCAGCTCTAACAGGCAAGCTTTTAGTGCAGGATGAAGACTGGTGACATTCACACCAGAACAGCTGTCAAAGCACAGCTACCCAAGCTCCATCCCCAAACTCCAGCTGTCAACAGAACCTCAGGCATCTGAAACCCATCCAAAGGGTTCTGAAGCAGGAGAGTTATCCTTTGCTGGCCAGCTTCAAGTTCTAGGTGTCTTGAACTCTAGTTACTGCCCACATGCTGCTCAATCCAGTGGGTAGTTGTCTTGGTTACTTTTCTCTATCGCTGAGACAAAACACCTAACACCTAAAATTAAAGAAGAAAAGGTTTCCTTAGCTTACAGTTGATAGACGTTTCAGTCTATAAACTCCTGGCTTCAAGGCAGGGTGGCACATAGAGGGCAAAAGCAACAAGAACAAAAGGGAGAGAAAGAGGAAGAGCAAGCCTCTTTCCCTCCCTTATATGAAGGTCACCCATCCCAGAGTGGGTGTAGCACTATACCACTAAGGGCAGCAGCATACAATGAACCAGTCACAAACTTTAGATTCAACTGCCCACCTTTTGTGACCATCTGAGGCTCTGCGGGACCATCCAGACCCAAACCATAACAATAGATGGGGAAATCCCCTAAAACAGAAATGGCAGAAGCATCAGTGAGTACAGCAGTGTTGGGTCCTAAAGGAAGATGGAGGAGTGCATAGGTTGAAGCTATTCCAAACTGTCCTGTAAAAAGGTTGACAAGGGGACATGTGCTCAGGTCTTGATGATCACTTTCCCAACTTTTAGTTAGAACTATTTCTGAAGACAGTATGCTGCATGTCTGGCATGTCCGATTCTATAGGCTCTAATTCTACATAGCAGCAAGGATAAATTGGTTGATTCCTTCAAAAGGCCTCCAAACTGGCCTGAAGCAACAGTGTCATCACATACAAAATTCTGTTTGTACAACCCATCTCTTCTGTAATTTCCAGTCTATTCTCTTCTCTTCCCTTGCCCCTTCCCTTGCCTTCCCTCCCTTCCTTTCCCCTCCCTTCCCCTCCCCTCCCCTCCCTCCTCCTCCTTCTTCCTCTCTCTCTCTCTCTCTCTCTCTCTCTTTCTCTCTTTCTCTTTATGACCAGGTTATACTATGTACATAAGGCTGACCTTGAATTTGTGGTAGTCCTCCTGTTTTAGCCTCTGGAGAGCTGGAATTACATGGAACCATTACCACCACTACCAGGCTGGTTCCCCAGTATATTCTCAAAATATGTAAATTGGTGTATTTAAATGCTTACACGTAGACTAGAAGTAAGAATATTCAAGGCTCTTCACCCTAAGGCAGAGTGGTCCTAATCTTTGGCTTCCCATTCTAAATAGAGAAGTGGGATTAAAGAGTTTCTATTTTCTTTTTCTTTTTTCCTTCTCCTTTTTTCTTTCTGTAACACTGGGAATTGCATATAGGACTTTTGCACTAAGTTATGTAACCTGACTAGCGTTTCAAGAAATGGAGTATAATAAACGGGGCCCAGGGACAGCTGTGGACTGTTACTAAAAATCCTGGAAAATCGGGATAGGGGAGTCCTGGAAAGCTGGGACTCCAAGTGATAGACAGCAGTTTCACCTGTGGGCTCTTGACTGTTGCTTTCTCCTTTGCTTGGAATGCTATTGGTTGACCCCTGGATGAACCCAGTGATAGGGAAGGGATGGAAGTTAATGGAGATCATGATCACGTTTGTGACTGGGCACATGGTCCTTTGCTGAAGTGATAATGCACGAGATCAGGCTGACTACCCTAAATAAAGCTGACTTGCTTCAGGGGTTTGTTGCTCGCTGAGGGCCGAATCTCAGTGAATCCTCTGAGCTACCTTCATCAGGTCTTCTTGTCATTCCTTTCAGCACCGAAACATAACATTACAACAAAGTTACATCCTCAGACCTTTTAATTTTTTTAATTTTTTATTTGGAGATAAGGTCTCACTAAGTCATTAAATTGTCAGCTTGGGTTCAGATTTTCAGTCTTCCTGTCTCAGCCTCCCAGTGCTGGGATTACAGGTGTGAACCACCACATCCACCTGGATTGGGGGATTTCTCTTTTTTGTGTGTCTTTTTTTTTTTTTTTTCTTTTTTTTTCTTTTTTGTCTTTTTGAGACAGGGTCTTGCTATGCAGTTCAGGCTGGCCTTGAGCTCACTTTGGTAGCCCAGGCTGCTCTCGAACTCTCACTGATCCTCCTACCTCCGCCTCCCAAGTGCTGGGATTACAGGTGTGTGCCACCATACCCGGCTTGGATTGGGGGATTTCTAAAGATTTTCTTACTCTACTGCTCTTTGACTTAAAAAGAAAAAGAAAGTCACTCGCTGAAAGAACTAGTTATCCTGCCTCTTTTCTTTTCTTTAATGTATTTGGTACAGGGTCTTACTACATAACTCAGACTTGTAATGATCCTCCTGTTTTCAGCCTCTCCAGAGCTGGGATTATAGGCATGCACTACCACTCAGGGTCTTAATGGCCTGTTCAGCATGCTCAGGGCAGGACCAGTGTAAGTACTGTTTAATCCACTGAGCTATCTTACTGTCCTGTCTTTTAAATACATGATGACCTGGAGGGTAAAGAGCACATTTCTTCAGAAGCAAAGTAACAATGGACTAAAAACTTGCTTGCATGAATGAAAGAAACAATTGCAGATGTACTCGTCTAATGCCATCTGGTGAGTTTTGACACCAAGCCATGCTGATAGATGATAAGGCAGCATGTGCCCCACCAACCCACATATCTTGCAGCACAGAGGGAGACAACATATGAGGTTACTATAATATAGTGCCATATTAGTGTGGAGCACATGGTATATATGCTGTGAATGTTGGATAATAAATAATTTTAATTATCACCCAATACTTTTAGAAGAAAATTGGTAAGCACAGTTTTATTTTTTTTTATTTACTAATAGCCAACATTAATTTTATTTGCATTTATTTTATAATTAATTTATTCCTGTGCCATAAGTTTTTGTTTCTTCAGTTTCTTCTGGGATATCTTTTTCTTCTGTGCAACCTCCTCCTCTGGCTTAGGAACAATTTGTTCCTTTTCAGTAAGGATCATCTCAATATGGCAGGGGGAGCTCATGTATGGGTTAATCTGACCGTGAGCTCTGTAAATACAGCAGCGCATCTTGGGTGCTTTGTTCACCTGGATATGTTCAATAACCAGAAAATCTACATCTAAACCCTTAAGTTCAGCATTACTCTCTGCATTTTTAAGCATGTGCAGCAAAAATTCAGCACTCTTTTTGGGCCACCGACCCTGTGTCCAGCCCCACTGTTTGGCCTGGGCACACCTACCAACTCCACCATTGTAACGTCAGAATGGCACACACTGCTGCTTTAATGTGACATCCTTCAGATACTTGGTGGCCTTTCGGATATGCATACCCTTGATGGCCTGAGCAGTTTCACGTGTATTCTTAAAATGAACACAAAGATTTGAGCCTCTTGATTTGCATGATTTTGTGGGGTTTTCTGGGTCGAGAGACTAGCGAACCATTTTCACAGGACACCACAGGCCACTTACAGGAAAAGCAAGCACAGAGTTTTATACTTGTCTTGTATTTTTGTTTTTTTTAAATTTAGAACTTCATTACTTAATCCTCAAGCTTCATATACTTTAGTTTAAAAACCAAAAACATAACAGTGAAACCAGGACACTATTTCAAAGTCCAGGCCCTTCTTCCAGCTTCCAAATACAAGAGCTCTGAATACTACATATTCCAATTGGAAGAATAAGACAAAAATATGGAGCTATGACATTTCAGAAAATAAAGATTTTGTATAACTTAAGGATCCATCTATCCTCCTAGGACATCTTAAATACCTTTATAAGCAGGGGGAGAAGGGGAAGGTGAGGGCTGGTAAGGAGGGAGAGAGGGAGAAGAGAAAAGAAACTCAGAACAGAGTAGAATCCAGTTCCAGTGTTCTGAATTAATGTGTCACACATCTGTATAAGCCTAGTGTCCTGGAAAACAAGCTTTCATTTTTCTGTCTCAACCTCGAGCTCGAATCCTGGTTTCTTTCAGCAGCGATTCCACAGGCAACAGGGAAGATTGTGGCATTGGAACATTCACTTATGTCTCTGTAGCACTCCAACACTTGACCTATTTTTTAAAACCATAATGAAATGCAATCATGGAATATCTATATCTATCTGTCTATCTGTGTCCCTATGTTCTGAGATGGCACAACACCAAGGTGCATGGCTATGTCCATCCTAATTACTGGGCTCTCCTGTTTGTATTGCATTGTACATCTACCCAACCTTTGAAATTATGAGCAATACCAAAAATTAATTTTATTTGTTTATTTATTTATTTATTTATTGTGGGACTGGGGTTTGAACTCATGACCTTGCACTTGCCAGGCAGGCACTTGTACCATGGAGCTATCTCCCCAGCCCCACCAAAGATGATTTTAAAGTGGAAGGAAGAGTAGTGAAATTTACAGAACATAATCAACATGGAACACACTTATGGAATATGTAATAAATTATGGAAAGAACAAGGATATTTAGTTTGGAGAAAAGTTTCTTCTGGCATTTTTTGGTCATATTTAGGTACATTTATTGAATTAATAAAAATTAAAACAGTTGTTAACCCAAGAATTTTCAAAAAAGTTATGCACAGTAGACAGGAGTGAACCAGTTGGCTAAATGATTGCCTTTGGTTATAGAAAAAAATTTTCCCTGATATTCTTATATGCCTTTGATTATAAATGCTATCTTCAGTATTTCCTTAGTTTCTGAGTCTCAAGACCAGTTTGCATTTCATGTACTCTTCTAGAGCTCCATACAAGCCCCACCCTTTGGTGTGAGGTGGTGGTTGGGCCTTTTACTTGTTATTCTGCTCACCCACTATGAAAATATTTTCATTACATAGATATTATCATGCTAAGCTCTGAGTCTTGGAAATTTAGGAAAACACTGAGAGGGTACATATGGACACTTCAAAGAGAAGCAAAGAAAAATCAGGTCCCACGGATGTAGGTGTCTGAAAATGCTATAAAGGCTTTGGGGGGTGGCATGCTTGGGTAGCATACACACAATACCTGAAAAGTTTAATGAGAAAATTTTGCAACAGACTATACTAATGACTGAAAAGCAGTTACAGATGTTCTTAAGATTCTTAGGGTATTGACACATTTTCAATGCCCCACCACCACCATTCAATTTGCGCACCCTCCATATAACTTGATCCAAAAGGGAACTATGTGTGATAGGAACAAAGGGAGGCTTTTCAACAAACTAATATACTTGTGCGGCAGGCCAAAGGTTATGTGCCCTAGTACCCCAATGCCCATTTGATCTAGGGATAACCAAGAGTCCTGAACATTACATTTAGGACTATGGTGTGGAAACAGCCTGATTAGGTCATTCACTAGAGTTCTGCTCCCAACCAGAGAATGAAGTAGAAACTAGGTATATGGCATAGTAGTGGCAATTTCTGGCCATATATAAGACATTGCAGTTAGGTGAAATCCATCATTGGATCTACTTCAGTGATAGTAAAAACAGCATATTCAATAAAATGTTTATGAAGAGTTAAGAGTTGGATATGGTCTTAGTAGAGTCACTTATATTGGTTTGTACATTAATTATTCTTACTTGAATTAGCAGACCTTGCCTATTAAACTCCTCTAAATCCTTTCTTCCAGGCTTCAACCAATATTTCACCTCAGGATTTTGACCCTTCAGGACTATCAACAACTCACAGCTGATCACAGTCTTCAATTCGTCCCTTGTATAGAAGTTAGGGCAAGAATTCTTTGATTCCCATTTCGGTAAGTACTAAGTCCCCATCCTCAGCAGTAGCACTTCTGAAATATCAAGAATGTTGGTTTTCAACAATCCACATTGAATTATGAGAAATATGTCTCTCAGAGAGAAATTAAGGCAGGAGATAGACAACTGCAAGTATAGAACAGAAAGTTAGAGGCATCTGACTACCATGGGAGGCACCTGGATTAAAGGCGTCTAACCCTAATACTGAAAGCCTGAGTTAATGAAAGTTCTTCATTCCCCTCTTTTCTTTTGCCCTCCATCTTCCTACTGCTACTGTCCAATGATCTTTAACAATGGGGTATGGATGTCAATACTTTCCTTTTCCTGCACAAGAACCTGGACCATTTTTCACCCGTTCAACTGTAACAAAACCACCCAGAGCAAAGAGGACTATGTCAAAACATCAAGGATCAATGAGCTTAATATAAAATATCAGAAAACCAAAAAAATAAGGGTCAACTTGTCACCTAAAAACCCTTAGAAATGTGTGAAAGCCAGATTACATGATCCTGACCATATTCCCACCTTAGTTACATTGCAGTTTTCACACACAAACACACATCCCATACATTTTGAACTCCATGTCACTTCCTCTTAAAAACTCCCCCTCCACATGAGTGGGCTGAGTCAGGTACCTTACTGAGCAGTGATTGCTATCAGTCCCCGACCTGATCCTCCTTAAGATTCCTCTAGCATCTTAAGTGACCCAGTGCCTGCTCGTACCAACAAGTGAGCCCTTCTCACTGGCTTTTTCTCATTCTAAGATGTTAACTTTTGCCTTCTCCATGGCTCCCAGAGAGTACTGAGAATTGAACATAGGACCTTGTGCAGTTAGGAAAGCATGCTGTCACTGGGCTACCTTCACAGCAGCTTCTCTTTTAATAAATGTTTTTTTTACTCCTGAGTGCTCTGCTCAGTTTTTCGTTCAAAATATCAAGAACCTGGGAACAACTCCTAGGAAATATCTCTGAATAACAGAAGTTACTAGTTTTTGTTTTGTTGTTGTTGTTGGTCAGGACTCCATGATTTTCAAATAAAATCATGGTTTTTTTTTAATAAATCCTGAGCATTCACAATGGCTCTCAGCTGTGTTTTCTAGCTTATTAGGCTCAGCACGTTAGCCATGCTCATCACCACTTCCTTCAACCTGTTAATGAACTTCCTCACCGACAGTAGCTGCCTGGTTGGCTTCTCCACCACTGCTCTTAGCCGAGCCCTCTACATCTCCAGCACACAGGTGTAGGCCCACAAGTGAACAGGAGGATTGCTTTTATAAAAAGTTGTTACTTGACCAGTCACCTAGAAGCCAAGAAATGAGCAACATGTGAGTCGGGGTTGACTAAGGATAGAAGGTTGCAATATGAGGGGAAACTGGAGAAAAGCCACCTCACTTTCGTGACCCCTCCCCGCCCCCTCCTGAACGCAGGTGCTCAGAACTAACGGAAAAAAGGCCAGGGCCCTAGGCCACGCACAGGGCCCAGGGGCCACCTCAGGGGTGGGCTCTAACCTCCCGGCACACCGATTGGCTGTGCAGGCCGCAGGCTGCAAGTGATTGGTCACTTCCCATAGGGCCACGGGACCGGCATGAGGAACGCTCCTCACTTCGGAAGGAGCTGGCTGGGCGATGGCGGCCGAAGCGTCGGAGGTCGGGCTCGACTCCTCCACCTCCACACAGGTGGGGAATAAGCGTCTGCCCTGGGGTACTGCCGAGAGCCAGTGCACCCGCTGTGGAAGAAGGGTGTCCACAGCTTCCGGTAAGGCCCAGAGTGGCTCATCCCAACCCATGGCCACCGGGAAGTGTGGGGCACAGCCTGGAGTGGGGAAATGCCAGCGGCCGGCGACTGGCCTGCTTGCCTTTCTCCTCACCCAGGGTGGCGCGGTCCCCAAGTCCTTCCAGGCCTTCAAGGAGGGTAGGTGTGGGAGCCCTGCGATCATGCCCCCGGCCTTCGATGTAGGCCGCGGGACAATCTCTGTTAACTGAGTCACTGTTCTCCAACAGAACCAGACTTGGTCCTCATTTCTGTCGAACAAAAAAAAAGACTAGAGATTTTGCATCGTTAGGAAGTCATAATGAAATGACTTTTTTTTAAAATGTATTTTTAGTTAGAGGAGTGTCACATAGATGACCCTGAGGAGTTTAGGTTGAAAAATACAGTGCTCTCTTAAGGCCTACTCTGGCCCAACTTGGCTTCAAGCACTGTTGGGACCTTGGGTTTTGGTGTATGTTAGCTGTGGTACTCTGTCAGGGCTTTCACGCTGAGCTACATCCCTAACTCTTTGTAAAACTTGTTAAATTTGGAGACCAAGTCCTTAAGTCTCTTAAGCTGTCAGGTCGGGCTTGACCTTGGAATCTAGGCTTGTGCCATCATGCTGGCGTGCACGCACCTGCATGTGAGTGTGGCTCTACCTTGAGGGGAAAATACATTTCACCTGTGTTGATCTGCTAATTTACGACGCATTGAAAACATGTTTTTAACATAATTGAAAATGCTTCAGAGTTCTGTACAGTACCTCTGACGTGATATGTTACTGAATCTAAACTGGAGCTACTACCTAATGTAACTTTAATATTTGTGTTTTCAAAGTGAAAATGATTTCTCAATCCTTCCAAGGTGGATTCCACTTAGTAATAAACCTTTATAGAGAAAGTTGTGTTTTCCGTGGAGAGCAAGGTTTCTCCTACTCTTTGAGTTTTGATCATTGTAGTGTTATACAAAAAATGTTCACCTTTAAAAAGAAATATTTTGTGGTACTAGGGATAGAACCCAGCGTTTCAGTGCTTGCTAAGCAATCACACTAAATCCCCAGGCTTTAAGTACAAGTTTTTAAACCAGTGCTGCTTCCATACACCTGATTACAGTACACTTAGAAAATAATTAAAATAGCTCCTAGTACAGAAAGTGCTTCATAGATTATTATAATTTGTACGGTATAAGAAATCTCATAAAAAACATTAAGTTGTTTGGGGGTTTTTTTTGTTTTTTTTTTTTTTTTTTCATTTTGGTAACAGCTCTGGAATTGAACCATTTATAGCAGTGGCTCTCAACCTTTCTAATGCCATGACCCCACAATACAGTTCCTCATGTTGCGGTGACCCCAAACCAAAAAATAATTTTGATGGCTACTTCAAAACTGTAATTTTGCTACAGTTATGATTCGGAATGTAAATACCTGATACGCATTATGTATTTTCCGTTGGCTTTAGGTGACCCCTGTGTTTTGGTCGTTCAACCCCTGCCAGGGTCGCAACCCACAGGTTTAGAACCGTTGATTTGTAGCATGCTTTATAGCACAGTTGTAAGCAAGATTCAGATATTTCAATTAACTAGAAATTGCAAGGCTTTTTTAAAAATCAAATTAAAGCCGGGCGTGGTGGCGCACGCCTGTAATCCCAGCACTTGGGAGGCTGAGGCAGGAGGATCGATGTGAGTTCGAGACCAGCCTGGGCTACAAAATTGGGCTCAAAGCCAGCCTGAACTGCATAGTGAGACCCTGTCTCAAAAAGACAAAAAAAAAAAAAAAAAAAAAAAAAAAAAAAAAAAAAAAAAAAAAAAAAAAAAAAAAAAAAAAAAAAAAAAAAAAAAAAAAAAAAAAAAAATCAAATTAATACAATTATTGTAATTGACCAAGAAATCTTATATTGTTTTTGCTACTAAAATGTGTCTTTTGTTAAATCGTTTCCTTTGCATTTTTTAAAAAGTAGTTTTCTTGCCTCCCAAAAAACAGTATTCCCCCCTGCCACCTAATGCTGAGACTCGAACCCAGGGCTTTCACACTGAACTATTATCTCTAGATCTTTTTTTTTTTTTTGGGGGGGGGTCTCCATTATCCAGGCTGGTATCCAACTTGTGATCTACCTTCCCCAGCTTCTTATAGTGGTAGTATTACAGATATGCACCACCATGCTTAGCTTTTATTTTTAATTTGATCTTGCTAGATGGTCCAAGCTAGCCTTGAACTTTCAATCCTCCTGCCTTAACTTCCAGAGTACATAGAATTACAGGTGTACACCATACTTAACTAAAACAACAATGTTTTTGAGGTTGTATAACTAAAATGTTATTATAATAAACATCAAAGTTAAATCTTGATATTAAGTCTTCAAAAATGGTTGTTGTGTTTCCTTTGATTAATGCTAGGTTTAGAAAATGATCTTTAGATATCTGATAGTAGTACTTACCTTCTGTCCTTGGTAATGTCTTTGATTATTTCAAAGTCAGTTTTTATTTTAGTCCTCCATGACTCCTTCACAAGACAGGAAATAGAAACTAGTTGAGGATAATATGGTCAAATTGAAAGACTGTTGGACTTGATTGGACAAACACCAATGTATTTTTTTTTTTTAAATTTTTAAGTGATAGGTTTTCCACAGTGTTTCAGCAGAGAAACAGACAGAAGGAAAAAAGGCAAGGGGCTTTATTTTCTTGGAGGACAGGAAGAGAAGTTGGGGAAGATAAGGAATTCTCTGAATTGGAACAAAGGGAGGCTGAGGCTTTTATGGCCTTTTGCCAGGGGTGGGGTTTGAGAAGGATGTTTAGATATACATGAGAAGCTGATTGAGGCCTTCCCTGAGGTGGTGGGACAGGTGAAAGGAAATTGCACCCTTGGCTGAGTTGGAGAAGGGGAAGATAAGCTGTTGTTTTAAGGGCTCCAGCCATATCAGATGACCTCCATAATGATTCAACAATTCATACTAGGGCCAGAACCTATTACTAGGTTTGATAGATTGTACCCACTCTGATATTTACAAAGACCAAATAGTATGTCAGAACATTTTGTATGATTTTAAGGTAAGGCAAATTCATGTATTATAGATACAAATTAGCTATTTGGATGAGTACATGTGATTGCATATCTCTAATGTTGCTTCTTGATTTTTCTCCCTCTCACATCGATAGTTTTTACCTGAATTTTGTAATGGAAGTCACATTTCTGAGCAAACTAGGATTCTTTTCTTTACAGTAGGATACTCTTTAAATTTTTACTCTGATCAGTACTTGTCCATTTAATATTAATTGTGGAAAGTTTAACTCACAACATTTTGTCAACAGGTCGCCACCAGGAACTTCAGTGTGGACATGCTTTTTGTGAACTGTGCTTATTAATAACTGACAAAAGCAGAATTATATGCCCTGATTGTGAAGTAAGTTTTATAATTTTTCTTTTTTGGCAATGTAATTTAGGCTGACCTCGAACTCAGAGCTGTCCTTCTGCCTCAGCCTTTCAGGTGCTCAGATTGCAAGGCAAAAACCATTAATTCCATCTTAATTTTTCATATTCAATAGATTATAGCCTGATATTAAAAATAAAAATGTTAGAGAAGTGAAACATCTGGTTAAAAACTAAAACATATTTTCCTATTGAGTCTTTAAGCAAAGAAGCCTAAGGAAGTATAAATATCCTTCATATCCATTTGATAGTTGCTCAGAATGACCAAGAAAGACACCAAAGTCAAACACATCACCAACATATTTTGACTCTTTAGAGACCTTTGTGGAAAATTACCTCTTTTTTATTTCAATGGAATGTATTCCTTTCAAACCCCTACCCTTCCCTGCCTCTTCCTTTTTCATACCAATACTAGGCATGCAAATTTTGACCTCTCCCTGTTCCTTATTCTTTGTGTCATCAAATTTACATTTGTAGAGGTACATACTATGAAAAGGCACAGAAGCAAAGCAACTGCCTAACCTTAATATTTGCTTCAGAAATACTAAATACAGGACAAATCCACTAGGACTAAACCTATCAATCTATAACAGTCTGTAAAAATGAAAATTAATCATGCCAGGCAAGTGGTGCATGCCTGTAATCCCAGGCAAGCAAATCAAGAGTAAGGCCAACCTGGGCTACAAAGTCAGTCCCAGGCCTAGCTTCACTACAAAGCTAGACACTGTCTCGAAAAACAAAAACAAAAATAAATAATTTAAAAATTTTGCTAGATATCGTCTACATTTACTATAAATACAAGTATAGTTTATAAGTATTCTGGAAAATAGTTGGCTTAATCTGTATTTTTTTAAATGAGGAATCAAACTCAAGGCTCTGCATGAAGTTAACAGTCCCAGCCCATTTTGATTTTGAGATAGGCTCATACTTAGTTGTAAATGCCTATTTCGGTATAGAATTTGTAATCTTTCCATAGAAGTTGTGATCTTTCCACCTTAGCCCCCAGAGTGTGGGAATTGTGGACAATTTAATCTGTAAATTTTTAATATGCAACTAGAGAATTAAATTGTATTTGTATCCAGTGTTTTGTTTTGTTTTCTGGCAGTGTTGCAGACAAATGGGGACACGACACCTACAAGGCGATTCTTGTTAGCCTCTCTGAGCTCTCTCACTTATGAGATGGAATGACAGCTTGTTTTGTGTATCCCATAGGGTTGTGAGAATAATGTCTGAATGATTCATAAGTTCTTTGCAAGCTTCCTGACCATTAAAATAATCCTTCACTGTCTAGGTGTGGATGGTTTATATAGAAAATAATATTCAGCTTATAGGGCTGGGGATATAGCTCAGCAGCATGGGGCCTGCCTGGCAAGCACGAGGTCTTGAGTTCAAATCCTGGTGCCAAACCCCCCCCCCAGCCTTTTGGAATTACGTACTTTACAAATTATTCCCTTTATTGTGAGAAATTGTTGTCTCTTCTTTTTTGACGTGGTATTCTTCAGATGTGGTAGGTGCATCATTCAGACAAAGGGAGTCCCTGTTCTCTGCTCCATACTTTGATAAAAGATACCGACAGATTTGGTGGTGCAGTTGGATAAGCACCAGGAAAGGGAAAGAACAGACAGCTGGGACCATCTCTGCCATATCTGTCCTGTTCTAATGTTAAAACAAAAGATAACGGGGCCAGGGAGATAGCTCCGTGGCACAAGTACTTGCCTGGCAAGTGCAAGATTGTGAGCCCAAAACCTGGTCCTGCAAAAAAAAAAAAGATAAATAATAACTAGGCCTTACTGCCTTCATATTTAGTGGTCTTAGTAACTTGCAATAGTTTTAAGGTTTTGGATAAAATACTTCTAGGAGTGTTTATAGCGCATTTGCAAATGATGGTTTTGATTTTAGAGTTGTGATAAATCTACTTTGTATCATTTTTCATTAGTTTTATTCTAGCTCTCACTTTAGGAAATGACTTGTCCCAGTCCCAAATCCAAGCCATGGTAAATGAGTATATTCTAATTTTTCATATGTACTGTTTTGATCACTACTTAAGAGTCCTTTAAGAAAATTTCTTGACTTGTTACCTCTATTTTTAAAATTGAGATTTTTTTAAAAAATTGAGATTTTTGCTATTACCCAGTATTTGTTTGAAATAAGATCTAGAGAGAATAGAAAAATCTAGTCTAGTAAAAAGTCTAATGCTAGAAGAAAAGGGTAAGTCATCCAATCAATAGATAATTAATACATATTATTAAAATCTCATGTGATTAGAAATGTTACTGTCTAACAATTACAAATGTAAACTAGAAAGTACAAATAAATCTATGGCCTTGGATGGAGAAGCCTTTTTAAGCATATTATGGAAATCAGAAGCCATAAAGAAATGTTTGGTAAGCTTGACTGTTTTGTTTTAATTTCCAAGGGATAAAAACAAGCAAAAGTATCATATAAGTGACATTTCCGGGCGTGGTGGCTCATGCCTGTAATCCCAGCACTTGGGAGGCTGAGGCAGGAGGATTGGTGCAAGTTTGAGACCAGCCTGGGCTACAAAAGTGAGCTCAAGGTCAGCCTCAACTGCATAGCAAGACCCTGTCTCAAAAAGACAAAAGAAAAAAAAAAAATAAGTGACAAATTATGAGAATCTCTTCTCACTTTTGATTTTATTGAAGTTAGGCATTCAGAATGTTTTCTTGTTTGTTTGTTTGTTCGTTTGTTTCAGCAATGCTGGGAATTGAAACTAAGCTATATCCGAAGCTCTTTCTTAGTTTTTCAGAGAGTCTTATTAAATTGTTCAAAATAGGCTTGAACTTTTAATGTTCTGCCTCAGTCTCTTAGAATACTAGTATTACAGTCATGTACCACTGCACCAGCTTATGTTTCCTTATTACTCTACCCCATGATTATAAATTTTCTTTGATTAGGCAGACCTTGATACCTTGAATGCTTAATAGATATTTAAATTCTAGATAGTGGCATTTATTGAATAACTATTCTTTTAATTTTTTTATTTTTCCCTAAGATTGCCACAGCTATAAATATGAGACAAGAATACCACCCAATAGATGGATCTATTAAGGAAGATTATTTTGTGGAAAAGTTGCAGCCTAAAATGTATGTATTTCTGAAATAATTTTAGAATTATTGATAACATGCGTTCTTAATGTTTGTTTCCAATCTTTTGTTCTAGAATCCTCAAGTTCATAATTAGTCTTCACTATTTTTTTAACTTTTTTTTTTTTTTTTTTTTTGAGACAAGTCTTGCTATGTAGTTCAGGCTGGCCTTGAACTCACTTTTGTAGCCCAGGCTGGTCTTGAACTCACATCGATCCTCTTCCCTCAGCCTCCCAAGTGCTGGGATTACAGGTGTGTGCCACCGTGCCCAGCTAATTTGTCTTACCTATTAATGGCTTGGCAAGAATGCAAGAATTAAAACAAACTGAAAATACAATCTTAGCTGAAACTGTTGCTGCTAGATAAGAGAAAAGATAACTTACTCTTTTTTTAATCATAAGAGACTAGGTTGATAGAATGATTTATGAAAGAGAGAGAGTACTTGGAGTTAAATTCAGAACCTTTTCAATGCCCTTTTTTATTATTATTATAGGGTCTCCCCAAGTCACTAAGTTGCCTGGGCAGGATTTAACTTTATAATTCACCTGTCTCAGCTTTTCAGAGAGCTAAATTTTGAGATTCTACCGTAAGAATTGGCATAAGTATGTGTTAAAAGATACTGTTTGAATTTATGTTATAGGGATATTTTTAAACATACCTGAGCTAGAGATAAGTACTATGTTATTTCTGTGAAGGGCAATACTTGGGATTGACCCCAGGGCTTTTGCAGTGAGTTACATCCCTTCAGACAGTCTCTCACTGTTATGGCTGCAACAAACTTGGTCACAAACTTGACATCTTCCTACTTCAGCTTTCTAGAGCAAATGCTACAGTAGGACTTGTACCACTATGCCTAGCTTATTGTATTATCTTATATTTCACTTATTTAGTTTTGTTTTCCCTGCTAAAATGTAAGCCTCTATTTGGGACATGGACCCATTTTATTTCTGTCTCAGGAAACAGAGTAAACATGTAATAAATATTTGTTAAATGGAAACCATGGGGCCCGGCAGGATGGCTCAGTGGTCTGAAGCGCCTGCTTCGGAAAGCTTAGGCGTCTTCAGGGACCGCGGTTTGATCCCCAGCACCACATGCTGCGTCAGCCCTGCCCTCAGGGCAGGCTGAGCCGGCCATAAAAAAAAAATAAAACAAACAAGCAAAAGTTCTGAAACAAAAAAATAATAATAATAAAAAGTAAAAATTATTTTAAAAAAAAATGAAAACCATGTCACCTAGCTGACATCTCATAACTGGTTGTTAACAGAAGGAGAATGAGTGAGGTATATGAATGCTGGTATATTTCCCAACTTCTATAAGTATAGTCCACCAGTGATTTCTCACCTGAACTCTCTGACTTCCTCTGGCACACTATAAGTAGTGGCCATAGGATCAAATTTGAAGTTTCAACATTTGATTCCTTCTCAGCATTATAACTGGTTGTTGACAGAAGGAGAATGAGAAGTATCATGTATTGAATGCTGGTAAGTGTAGTCCACCAGCCATAACTTATTGTGTGAGGTAGACTGAGTTTATATAATGAATTTTAAGAATTATGGCAAATTAAGAGAGCTTACTCTCACCAAAAGACCCACCCCTACTTTTGGCTAGCCAATTATTGCTGCTTGATAAGAACATCTAGTATTGCCAGAACTTTTTCTCCTAAGAAAAACTGAAACTCTTTGCTTCTGTATGAAATTTGTTAACTTAAACAATGAAAATCAAATCAGATTATACTCTTATCTGAATACATAAAATAGCTGCTAGGTTTGCAAGTGAATTGTCATCTCCTGAGGTAGAAAAATGTATCCTAACCAAACAGTTCCCAAATTTATTCCAAATTACATTTTATAAGTTAAATTCCCCATATATACTTCCATTAGAAACTCTTGCTTCATAATTCAAGTACAGTTTAGTTTAATATGATTCCATAGTTTTTAATTGCAATATGCCTCCACTAAATATATTACTGATTTATCTTTACTCTTTTGAACCAGGAATTGAATAATGGACTCCTTAGGGCTTATATAATCTCATGGTTTTTTTTTAAGACATGGATAAATTATTCTTCAAAATAATAAAATAGGGGCTGGGTATATAACTCAGTGGCATAAGCACCTATTTCCCAAGCACAAGGTCTTGAGTTTGATCCCTGATACCAAAAAGTAAAAATACTTGAAAATTAACTTGGTCCTCATATTTATATCAGATAAGATATTTAAATATTATAGTTTTGGGACTGAGGAGATAGCTCCACAGCACAAGTGCTTGCACGGCAAGTGCAAAGTCGTAAGTTCGAACCCCAGTCCCACCAATAAATATATGTATATGTTACAGTTTCTCCAGTGAACTATGAGTTTAAGATTAACTTACTTAGCAAACACTAAGTGCTTATTATGTGCTGGCCAATATAGACATTAAAACATAAAGATAGAAATCAGTGAGAGACTAGGCGTGGTGGCATGTGCCTGTAATCCCAGCTCTTGGGAAGCTGTAAACAGGTGGATCACTACAAGTCTGATCTAGTAGTGAGACCCTGAACACACTGTAGACCCTTCCCTAAAAATACAAAAATAATGATAAAATAAGTTAAAAAAAATCAGTAAAACTTCTGATTCTTTAGAGAAGAAAATGTAAGATACCTTTATAATTAACTTAGTTAAATTTGTTGCCATTTTGTACATTAAACATAGCAGTACAGTTTTTTAATTGGCATTTCTGTGTAAAAGTATTTTTAATTTGACAAATTCAGACTATAAATATCTCTACCAAAAATAGTAAAGAGGTAACTAAACAAATAAGATATATGTATGAAGGTATTACTTTAAGGAATTTATCAGGAAGATGGATTCTTAACCAGATGTGATGATACATGCCTGTAATCCCAACACTGAGGCTGAGACAGGAGAATTGCAGGTGCTAGCCCAGCCTG
The DNA here is from genome assembly GCA_004027025.1 of Myocastor coypus. NCBI lineage: Eukaryota > Metazoa > Chordata > Mammalia > Rodentia > Myocastoridae > Myocastor > Myocastor coypus. Next base: position 4,290 of record PVJA010020726.1, on the reverse strand, counting down.
GGGATCCTGTCTCAGAATTTAGAAAATGATGTGGTATGGTTGCACATGCCTATAATCCCAGCACTTGGGAGACTAAGGCTGGAAGATTGCCATGAGTTCGGGGTCAGACTATATTCTATTGTGGGTTCCATCCTCAACTGAAAGTGAGAAAGCCTGGATTTAATCCCCAGGACTGCAAAAAGGAAATACTGTAGTCAATTAAAATTAAATTTATATGACAGCATGTTTGCCCATGGTGTCCCCCTCCACTTTCTTAGATATAATTGAGAACCTTGTGTACATCTTCTTTAAGACATCATATGAATATTTTGTTCAATGTATTTAGGACAGGGTCTACAAGGTCTCACTATATAAATCAGACTCATAGCAATTCTGTTTTCAGTCTCCCAAGCACTGGGATTACAGGTGCATCGTCATGCCCAGTCTCAGTGTTAGCCGAGCTATCTGGCCAGCCCTGAATTATTTTTGATAGGGAAAATAAATTATAATAGGTTAAAGCCATATACTCATTGCTGGTATTGCGAATAATGACTTGGTATTTTTCAGGATGAAGAACTGCTCTCCAGACTTTAAAAAGATGGCTGATCATGATCAGCTAACTGTTGGTTTGGTGCATTCAGCCTCCATTCAGAGGACTGTTCTGAGCTCATCAAGTGTACTGTTGGTATGAAAAATTTTGGTCATGAAGTATAATGAAATCAACATTTTGCTTTGTCTCTGGTAGTTTTTTTACCTCTCAAAAGTCCTATAATTATAAATCTACTTTGTTTATCTCTTGTTTGAGTGATTCTAAACTACACTCAGCTATCTTTTCTTGAACATTTCTTCTTTGTAAGGCAGTCCTTTGAATTTCAGAGTTCTCAGTTTACTTGAATGTAGGTAGGTCTAACTGCTTAACGTCTAACTGCTTTTGTTGATGAGGATATTATTGAATTTTACCTAATCCTACTTATAACTTTCAAATATGTCTTGGATTTTGTTAGATTTGGGTTTTTGCTGTGCTAAGGATCCAACTAAGGCCTTGTACTTGGTAGGCAGGGCTGTACCAGAGAATCACATCCTTGAGTTTTACATAATGTGATGTTCTAATGTTAAATACAACAAATTCCAAAATACTCTTAAATGAAGTATAGTCTTTCTATTAAGATCACTAATGAGTGAGGGGAAGAGAATAAGCACTGTAGTCTTGCTATCTTTTGCTTCAAGTTTATAGCTCAATGTAGCCAAATTATATTTATTCTTAAAAGCTCTGTAGTTTTATACATGTGCATTTATTGACATGGTAAATTGTCCAAGATGACTACAGGGCACAATATTTTTTAAAGAAACATATCTTTATGAAAAAAATCTTTATGAAAACAATCTACAATGCTATAGTCAAAGTTAAGTGATTAATAGTAAACAGAATTAAAATTACTGTTTTTGTTGTTTGAATTCAAATTTGTATAGTGTCTGTATTATATAACTAAAATGGTAAGTTAAAGTGTTCACAATTATATGTATCTAAATATCTGTTATATTTTCTATTTGCATTTGGCTCCACTCTCAGGAGACTAAAACTACAGAAGAGATTGATGAAGCACTGAAGATTGCAGGCTATAATTTTGAACAACTAAATATTGCTGTAAAAGTAAGCATTTGAATAATTAAGTTCTAATGATAAATGAACAAATTTTAAAAAGTTAAGCATGTCCTTTTCTTTTTTTTCTTTCTTTTCTTCTTTTTGACATGGGGTTTTACTATGTAGCCAGGCTGGCCTTAAACTTGCAGCAATCCTTCTGCCCAGCCTCCAGAGTGCTGGGATTTTAAGGATGTACAACCCTGGTACAGTATGTCCTTTTTAAAGAATGGAAAATTCCTCCCATGGCCTACTAGGGTTGGGTTAGTAGCATTGTTTTGTTAGGAATCTAATGAAATTGGAACTTCACTAAGAAGGTATGACTTATACTTCCTGAGAACAAAATTTTTGTCTCAGAAGCATTATAGATCATCTTTTCAATGTTTGGACGAATATTATTTGGCTTTGTTTTCTGATTGAGAGTCCTTATTCTCTTTTTTCCTTGCTCTGCCTAGCAAAAGATAAACTCTTGGTGGCAAAGAACAGGCTCTTAAGCATGAGTCAACAACAGATTTACTATAGCTGTTTTTCTCTATAGAAGTATATTTCTGATTGGCCAGAAGTCACTGTAACAAGTTAGCTTTCTCAAAAAGACTGAAAATTTAATAAAAGTAACAGGACTGAAGAACTATGAGAGAAGAAAAACATTGAGAAAACAAAGACTGTTATCTGAGATGAGAAGCAGTTACAAGATAATTATCATATACAGGAGAAAAGGAAATCTGTGATAGTCTTCAGCATCTGAATTTGAGAAGGACACAGCTTAACCCCACACAGAGTGCCTCTATAGTCTTTTCTTTTGCAATGCAGAATATAACCACCATATTTCAACATCCCTAAATTCTTAAGGTCCCATTCCAGCATCAATTCTAAGTCCAACATCTCATCTAAATATCTTCTAAGTGAGATGTGGATGAAACTCAGTATACACTTCCTCCTGGAATGAAATGTCTTTCCACAGTGAGCTGGTGAATACAGATGAGAAATTACCTGCTTCTAAAACAGTGGTGAGACCAACATAGTTAAGCGTTCTCATTCCAAAGGGGAGTAATTTGGAGAAGAGAGCTGATAGATCCTAAGCAACAATTTTGTAAAGTGTTGTAAAATATGTGAAATGGCTAACACTTTAGTTCTAGTGTAGTTTCTACATTTATTTATAGTCCATGTTTGCAGAACATAATCATCATATTTTTTTTTTTTTTTGTCTTTTTGAGACAGGGTCTCGCTATGCAGTTGAGGCTGGTCCTGCACTCACTTTTGTAGCCCAGGGTGGTCTCGAACTCACACTGATCCTCCTGCCTCAGCCTCCCAAGTGCTGGGATTACAGGCGTGAGCCACCACGCCCGGCTAATCATCATATTCTTGAAGAATAAAGACATGTGCATAACACATGTTCATTCTCAGTAACTATTTTTCCCTCTCCTTCTATATCTTGGTCCTCTATAGTAGAGAAAGTCATCTGTCCAAAATAATTTATGTCCTATATGGCTAAAAAGGGCAAGAAAAAGTTTAGGACCTGGTTGTGATAGAGCAGACCTTTAATCCTAACTGCTTGGGAGGCTGAGGTAAAAAGATTCTCAGTCTGGGCCCAGCGAGATGGCTCAGTGGTCTAAAGCACCTGCTTGGGGAAGCTTGGGTGGCTTCAGGGACCGCGGTTCAATCCCCAGCACCACATGCTGCGCCAGCCCTGCCCTCGGGGTGGGCTGAGCTGGCCATGAAAATGAATGAATAAACAAACAAGGGTTCTGAAATAAGGAAAAAAAAATAATAATAAATAAAATTTAAAAATTCTTTAAAAAAAAAAAAAGATTCTCAGTTTGACAATATAGTAAGACCCCATTTCCAAAAACAAAATATAAAAAATAGATTTTGAAAACTTATCAGTGCTTTTTAAAGTCTTTGCTATGTTGTCAATACAAAATGGAGGTAGAAATGTGGTTTTGGCTGAAGAGTACCAGAATTTAAATTTGAGCATGGTGGTTTTGTCTGTTTATTATCATCTACTTCTTGTGTTAATACTTTGGAAAGTCTAGAAAATACCTCTTACTGTCAAAATTATATTGACAGTACAACTTCTCTAAAGTAAAAATACCAAATTAGGTCTTTGAATTGTCTTTTCTAGACACTTGAACTCACACAGAATCAAACCAAAGAGGAGACAGATGGTCTTATAGAGGTGGTTGAGCAGCAATTTGATAAACTTTTTGCTTCTCTTGTTTCCAGGTAATAACTTAAAAATAATGGTACAACGAAGCTGAAGTTTTAACATGCCCTTTTGTTTCATATTTATTTATTTACTTGATACAGGGTCTCACTACACAGATCAGACTCATAGTGATCCTCCTGTCTCAGCCTCCCCAGCACTGGGATTACAGGTGTGTGCCACTGCACCCAGTTTCAGGGCTGGTGTGGCACACCCAGTGTTCTAGGGCTGGCACAACATGTAGTACCAGGGATTGAACTTGGATCATTTTGCTTGCCAGGCAGACGTTCAGTCCACCTACTTATCTACCCAGCACTGTTTCTTTTGTTTAGATTAATATCTTAAACAGGTTTGAAAGGTAAGCATAGTCTCTATAGACTGATTTTTAGAACTTCAAATTGAAAATATTTTTTTCAATTTCTTTACACTGAGTTACAGTTCCAGCCCTTTAACCTTTAATAGGGGTGTG
>PVJA010020725.1:0-36576 GCA_004027025.1 Myocastor coypus | reverse complement strand
CCAGCTTTTGGGGAGTTTTAAAGGGTGCCTGAATGACTTCTATAGCAAGTAGTCTGATTAGCTGAGTTTATTCCATTAGATTATTCCACAGGCTTCCTCCAAATGGCTTGCCCTATGGTGACAACATCATTTCTTGCCAACACAGCATCCAATATACCTCTTCCCCTAAACTGTCTTATTCTAAGTAAATCCCTCACTATACACACACACACACACACACACACACACAACACTAGGCTCTGCCCATGACCCACTGTCAACTTACCTTGAGGTATTTCTTCAGGACGAAATTGTCTGGGAGACAGGCTGAGTGAAGTTGTGTCCACTAGAAAGCTGTTCCTCCCCTCCAGTCCTTCAGAACTAACCTGAGCAGGGTTGTTAGTAGATTTGGTCAGAGGTAACTCTGTATGAGACATAGATGTAGGCTATGTAGGCTGAGGAAGGAGCCATAGTACGACATGAGTAGGCATGCTGGAAGTGAGTGGAACCTTCCACATACAGTGAGTTACCATGCCTTTAGGATCTCCTAAGTCCTGTTTTTATACACATTGATTTCTAGGGTTCTGCTAACCACACCCACCTTTATGGCCTTGTGGCTCAGATGATTCCAAATTCTTGAAGGATGGCTCAAGATATCATGGTCAATTTCACTCTTTTTCAAGTCTCTGTGGCAGGCCAAGAAGCATCTCTTACAAGGGTAATTGTTGCTTCTCAAAAAGGTAGGTCATGAGTTGCTAGCTGCAAAAGATCTCAACAGTGAGTGTCTTCATCAGGCTTACCAAAGCTGCATTCTGTCATTCAGTATGCCACTGAGCACCCGAGCACCACTGGAACTCACTGGGGAATTGTGGCCACATGGTCATCACATTTGCTACAACGTGGGAAATAGTTTCTTTCTCTGGATCCTGCTTAAAACTGAGACATCTTTCAAGTTACTCAATAAACAAATTAAAGAAGCATAACAAAACACAGCTTGTGTCACTTGGAAAGTCCAGAGGCCCAGTAAGCACAATGCCCCTCTCAGGGAAAAGATGCTACTACCTGCTCTGTACTTTCTATGGACTACGTTAATATGACTGAGTCTACTGAGCCCCTAGAAACTTCTCTGAGATGTCAGACTCCTGCATTTTCTTAGACTTTTCCTCCCTTTTTTACTCTTCTTTTTTACCCAGGCACTGGAAATACTTGACACTTCTAGGTCTTCAGATCCTACCATCACAATGATGTCCATTTTTATTTATTTATTTATTTATTTATTTATTTATTCATTTATTTATTATGGCCGGCATGGCATGCAGTAGTGGGGGTCATAACTGGGTCCTTGCGCTTGTCAGGCAGGGACTTAGACCACTGAGCTGTCTCCCCAGCCCATGGTGTTAATATCTTAGACTAGCATGATGTCCAATGGGATTGAAAGGCAGAGTCTTCTTCATTTAAGTGTGATACAGAGACAGAAAATGTAAAGCCAACAAAGGTGTTATATTGCTGTTATTTTCTTCCAGGTAAAACAACATATCATCTAGTGTTTTCTAATTACTAACATAGAAAACAAGAGTTAGTGATCATTGCAATCTTCTAGGTATTGGGGAAGGCCCCATCCAGAGAACATCCCCTAGTAAAGCTTACAGTGATCCACAGGTGCTGAGGACCCCTGTTGTTTTCCAAGATCCACCAACTTTCTGTGCTAGCCAAAATTAATAGTTAAGGGCTAAAAGAACCCTGAATCTTGCTTCTAACAAGCCTCTGATGGTGGCAGTCATGTGAGTGAGTCCCCTGGGATTTGACGTTATTTTGGCTGGTTTTTTTTTTTTTTTTTTTGGTAGATAAACAAAACTGCAGGCACTTCCACTTGGACCTGTTTATATCCAAGCCTACTCTGGTTATAAACAGGAGGCTGTTTTTGTAGTTAAGCTGATCTCTGAGAGTGTCTAATTCAACTCTATACAAAGCTAAAGACAGTATGGGATAGGCTCAGGACCTCAGGAGCTACTGTTATGTAGACTGGTCAAATCTCCACTTGTGACCTGATCTAATAGACCTTAGGCTCTCTGCCTGGTGGACAGTGGCAGTCATGTTTCTTTGGTAAACAGCCACATATCTTGGGAAGGCGTTGAGGAAATCTGTACTTGTGGTACTGCAGGATGGTGATTCAGTGTCCACACTTCTCCTTTATTCGCAGGGTCTCAGGTCTCATATTAGAGTGACTTAAGTCAGGTTTTATGGGGTTTCTTTTTTTTTTTTTTTTCAGTAAACTTGAAACTGGGTTTTACATTTTTCTTATAAAAAAAAAAAACAAAAAAAACTATTTTAAAGCAAAGCAGCATGGGCCCGGCAGCTTGGGAAAGCTTGGGCGGCTGAAGGGACCTTGGTTTGATCCCCAGCGCCACTTGCTGCACCAGCCCTGTCCTCGGGGCAGGCTGAGCTGGCCATAAAAATAAATAGACAAACAAAAGTTCTGAAACAAGAAAAAATAAAGTAAAATAAAGTAAAGCAGCATTTTGTAGCTAATTATTCATCTTGGTACTAAGGTCCTAAGATCAAAAAAAGGCTGGAAGCTTCTGATAGTCCCACAGGTTTTGCGGCCTAAGATGGACAATGGTGCCCCATATTGCTCACAGCTAAGTGCTAACAGTTCTCTTCTGCTAGGATCTGTCCATTGTCATGGAAATAAGAGCATTTGGGGGGTGTACTGCATCTTCTGTAGGCATTTTGTGCCTCTTGGATAGTCACTAAAGCATTCTCAAAGATTCTGGCAATTTCCTATACCAGAATTTTCTGGCCACTCTGGGGACATAAGAATAAACCACAAGAGCGCCAGGTGTGGTGGCACATGCCTGTAATCCCAGCACTTGGGAGGCTGAGGCAGGAGGATTGGTGCGAGTTCGAGACCAGCCTGGGCTACAAAAATGAGCTCAAGGCCAGCCTCAACTGCATAGTGAGACCCTGTCTCAAAAAGACAAAAGAAAAAAAAAAAAAAAAAAAAAAAAAAAAAAAAAAAAAGAATAAACCACAAGCGGGGTCCAGCGGGATGGCTGGCTCAGTGGTCTAAAGCGCCTGCTTGGGAAGCTTGGGCGGCTGTAGGGACAGCAGTTTGATCCCCGGAACCATGTGCTGCACCAGCCTTGCCCTCTGAGGGGCAGGCTGAGCCGGCCTTAAAAATGAGTGAATAAACAAAGGTTCTGAAACAAGAATTTAAAAAAAAAAGAATAAACCACAAGAATGCCCTCTAATATTCCTATTTCCATTATCTTTGAACCCCTTCCTCAGTATTACACCATATCCCATCTTAGCTTGATTTGTATTGCCCACTCCTGTGACTGGGTTGCAGGTAACTAATCCAGAAAATATTTAGAAGTATTTCCAGCTTCTCAAGTCAGTATGTTAAATCTATAGGTTTCAGGGAGGAAAATATCTTGATAAATTCAGCCAGAATCTAAAATTTTGTCTTTTCCCTCCATAAAAAATCTATTCCCATGTGTGTTCTCCTACACTGGTGTAAACTAGCAAATCTGCATGTACATGTCTGTGCATCTTGTCCACAATGTGTGCTGATTACCATCTCTTAAGTTATACTTTATAATTGGCCCCTGGGCATTCTAGTCCATAGTCCTACTTATATATTTGAAGATAATGAGCAGGAAGGACAGTGGAGGATGAGGATAATTGGCTTCCTTCTGCAATGTAGCAAGACGGAGTCCCTTTGGTGCACCTTTATATAAAGTAACATTAGCCTCATTAGACATCACAGAGATTTTGTTTTTGCTGATGACAGAGATTTAGTGAGCTCTAGGGCTACAGAGTTCCCTGAGTTCTTCAGCTATTTGCCTACGTTGCCATTCCCGTTCTTGAGATACAACACTTATCTGATTGAGGCCCTAGATTCCACATATGAGACCTGGTGAAGTCTGGATTCAGCTGGCTTTGTACTTTGGCAACTCACAGAATTTGGCTTCTAGTTATCTCTGCCTCAAATCTGCAAGAAACCAGGTTCTTTTAGAACAGTCTTAGAAAGAGCCAGGGTGTTGATCTACATTATGATCTGAGAACTTGAGCACATAAACTTGTTATTTACTTTTATGTGAGCAGATTGAAATCAATAAAAGAAGTGCTTGGGTTTCTTTTGATTTTCCTGTGGTTTGTGGGATTTCATAGCAGCTTTCAATGTGTAGTGATCCAGGTAATAATTAACATTTTACTTTTTCCCATTATATGTCACAAAAATATTATCCTTATGTGCTAACAGAGTTGTTATTGTTCTTGTCCTAAATAACCAGCCAGCCAGTCTTAGTGTCTCTCTCTCTCTCTCTCTCTCTCTCTCTCTCTCTCTCTCTCTCTCTCTCTCTCTCTCTTTCTCTCTCTCCTCCATTTCTTTAAAGTTCTGTTTTTGGAAGCCACTTCCCAACATTGCTTCTCTGTGCCACTCAAGGTTCTTTTCCAGATAACACAAATCAACTTAGCTCAAGCAAAAGAAATAACTTATGGGAACAGTTGTAGAGGCACTCATAGAATCAGTGGAAAGTTAAAAACACCAGGACCAAAACCCATCCAGGAACAAAGGAAGGATGGGCAGCAAAATACATTAAGATCCAACCACCAAAGTAAGAACAGTGACCTTGGCACTGCCACCCCTGCATACTTGCTGGTTCCACTCCTCCACCATCACTGCTAGAAGATGTCCATTCCCACATGACTGCATTTTTAGCTTTTCTACTACTCCATCCAAAGAAATCTTGCACCTTCTGTGTCTTTGCATTATATCTTCTATATTCAAAATCCTGAACTGTAGCATCAGAGCCTAGATCAGTGCTTATACTTACTAAACAACACCATAAGAGATCACCCCTGATCACACCCCTGGGGCAGCCCCAAATCCATGTAGTTTTGAATTCCTTCAGTTAAGAAGGACCTGTAGATTCTAGGCATTTGTATTCCAGTATCCCCAACAAATGTCTACTATAGTTTTCAAGCTTAAATGATTTAGGACAAGTATTGCAAGAAGAGAACCCTTGAAGTAGGTGAAATAATTTGTTAAGGTTATTTTCATGAATAAATAAAATTTGACCATGTCTGGGCAGATTTGTAAGATGCTGAGAACTTGGAGGAGAAATGGCACAGTAAACATCAATAAACTTTAAAAATTCATGAGAAACTTCAAGGAATCAAAAAATGAGTTGAGTCTGTATGAATGAAAATAGTAAGTTCTGCTAATTAGCAGGTGTTGAATATTGATGGTAAACAGATTCCACTATTAAATAAGGTTAAACAAGGTGTGCTTGTTGAAAACACTTGAAAATAATTAAATGAACACTTAGTGTCAGTTTGAATTTATCAAGTCCAAATCACAGCAAATATGTTTATTACTATTTTTGATTCAACTGATGACTTCACAGACTGTTGGTAGGCAACATAAAGATGTTACAGGATTGTGTCTTTATTCTTTAATTGTTAACATTTGCTTTCTTGAGAGACACTCACTATATATCCCAGGCTGGTCTTGCACTCATTATGTAGCTCAGGAGCCACAATCCTCCTGCCTCAACCTCCCTAGAGCTGGGATTATGGGTATGTGCCACTGCCCCCAGCTGGGATCATGTCTTTATAAAGTTAAAAATGTATTGCCTTTAGTATGTTATAGCTGGCATCTAGATGTCCCCACACAGCCTCATGTGGCTGACAGGAGAGACTTCTCAGATGTTATTGGATCAAGGGTGTGTGATGTAGGGATTAAGAATGTGCTTCCTGCATCAGTCCCCTGACTGGATTGATACAGTTTGGATGTAGAAGGGAAGGTCCAACCTGGGTGGGGTGGCACCGCCAAAAAGCAGGAAGCCCGCAAGGGGTAAAAGGGAGTGCCACCTCACTGTGCTCACTTTGCTACTTTGCTGCCTCGTTGCCTTCTGCCCGTCATGAACTGCTTGTCCTCTACGGTGCTCCTCTGCCATGCTGCCCTGCCTTGGAGCCAGATGATTATAGACTGGAGCCTTTACAAGTTGTGAACTGCAATAAACATTTCCTCCTTTAACTTTGGGTGTTGGGTATTTTGTCTCAACAATGAGAAAAGGTAATTAAAAGAATATGTAAATGAAAAAAGAATATATAAAATAAATATAATGATTTTTAGAGAGATAATTCGTAGTGAGATGAAGCCAAACTACTAGTTTTATTTCCTTCTCACTAAAACAAAACAACTAAAATTTTGTTGTTAGAAAAGGAAGAAGAGAGATAAAGATCTAACACGCACAGAGATTAGATGAGGGGACAGTACTAGAGATGACAACACGTTTTTAGAAGATTAAAAAGAAATGATGAGCAAAGAGCTGATGTGGCAGAAGAAGAAAACTGAAAGCAAGTGATGCTGGAAGAAGATGCCAGCCAGGCACGCTGGTGCTTGCCTGGAATCAATCGCAACCGTCTGGAAGGCTGAGGCAGGAGCATTGTAAGTCTAAACCCACCTGGAGAACTTAGTGAGACTGTGTTTTGAAAAGAAAATAAAAAGAGTGGAAATATAATTCAATGCAGAGGCCCTAATGGACCAAGGGGAAGGAGGAGGAAGAGGAGTGGGGCAGCAGAGACCTAGGAAGGCTCAGAAACTAAAGAACCAAGAACCTCAGAATCAAGGAGTAGAGCTAAAAACAGGAGACTCAGGCCTAAGCCCTGCCTGTTTACCCTTCTGGGTATTGCTTCACTAAGTTGTTGTCTAATATGAAGCGACTGCCAAAGATGTTTGAGAGAGTGACCTGACATGGAAGACAGGACAAGCTACAAAATGAACTGTAAGACTTATAGGACATAGAGGTGATGATGTCAACAGCCCTTCCTGCCCCTTGCTCTTCTCACTCAAGCCTCCCTAGTTTCACTTAGCACCCACAGGCCACAGAACCCAGTCACAGCCGAGCCACGTAGGCATTGTACTTCTATTTTCTTGTGTATTTTTGTGTGGAGTTAATGACCGTTATTTGATTGGTTGCCCAATTTTCTGCATCTCTGTCATCCCACAAATATGAGTCCAGAGCTGTTCTAACACCTCAGGGATTCTCTTGTGACAGTTGGAGACTACCACAGTGGGACAATGATGGGACTAAAGGCTGGGAGGATGGAATAAAACTCAGGCATAGTAAACTATTATCACTTGCCGCTTGGCATGTTTCCACAAGACCCACGTTTTATCCTGAAATTCTAATAAAAGCACAAAAATAAGGCCAGCCAGATAGCTCAGGAACTAAAGTGCCTGCTTAGGCAGAGTGCAGCAGCTGGGATTTGATCCCCAACATGCCGTGCTGGCCCTGGCCTTGCCTCTGGGGTGTGCTGAAACGGTGATTGAGACTGGGCGTCATGGTGTGCACCTGTAATCCCAAACAATATTAGCACCAACTTTTCTTTTAAATGAACTAAGGGAGGGCTGGGGAGATAGCTCAGTAGAATAAGTGCTTGCCTGGCAAACTCAAGGACCTGAGTTCAATCCCTGGTTCCACAAAAAATAAATAAACAAACAAACAAATACATAAATAAATGAACTAAGGGAACTAAGGGAAATTAGTAGCATAACTATCAACAATTATATATATATATATATATATATATATATATATATATATATATACTCTTTTATATTTCCTTTCCTTATTTTCTCCATTCCCCAGCCCAATTTCTCTATGCTTGTGAAGTTTTACCCCATTTTACAATATCTATTGTGCAGTTTGGATTTTATTTACTCTTTCAGCTGCTCACACTAAGGAGACAATACAATCTCTACACTTATGCATCTGGTTTATTTCATTTATGAGTATGGTCTCAAGGGCCAGCCAAATAGCTCAGTGGACTAAAGCACCTGCTCCCAGCACTCGGGAGGCTGAGGCAGGAGAATTGGTGCAAGTTCGAGACCAGCCTGGGCTACAAAAGTGAGCTCAGGACCAGCCTCAACTGCATAGCGAGACCCTGTCTCAAAAAGCAAAAAATAAATAAATAAATAAATAAATAAATAAATAAATAAAGCACCTGCTTAGGCAGATGCAGGGACTGGGATTTGATCCCTGATGCACTATGCTAGCCCCATCCCTGGGGCATGCTGAGACAGTGATTGAAACTGGGTGTGTGGTGTATGTGTGTAGTGCAGTGTGTGCATGCTTGAGAGGCTAAAAACAGGAGGATCACTACAAGTCTGATCTGTGTAGTGAGACCCTGTAGAACCTGTACTAAAATGCAAAAGAAAAATGGGTATTCTCTGGTTGCATCCATTTACCTATGAAAGTCTCCAGTTTATCCTTCTTTGTGGCTGAGTAATACTCCATTGTATGTCCACATCTTTTTTTAAATCAATTTTCTTTTTCCTTTTTTTTTTGGTGGTACCAGGGACCGAACTCAGGACCCTGCACTTGCCAGGCAAGCGCTTATTTTACTGAGTTATCTCCCTGGTCTTTTTTTTTTTTTAATCCATTTCTCAGTTGATGTACATCTGGGTTGATTTTAAGATCTAACTATTGCAAATTGTGCTGCTATAAATTGTGCCCCCCTGATTGCTGTGGTGCTATGCTTTTCGTTGCTCTGGGAACATACCCAGAAGAGAAGTAGCTAAGTCAAATGGAACCTCCAATCCTAGTTTTTTGAGGAATCTCCATATTGATTTCCACAGTGGTTGCCCCAGTCTATGGTCCCAAGAACAGTGGAGAGGAGTTCCTTTTTCCCCATAGCCCCTATAGCACCTATAATTGGTTGATTTTTTTTTTCAGTTTTATTTTTTATTATTTTTATTTTATTTTATTTCTTGTTTCTGAACTTTTGTTCATTATTTATTTTTATGGCCTGCTCAGCCTGCCCTGAGGGCAGGGCTGGCACAGCATGTGGTGCCAGGGATCGAACTGCGGTCCCTGCAGCCACCCAAGCTTTCCTAAGCAGGCGCTTTAGACCACTGGGCCATCCTGCCAGGCCCCAATTGGTTGATTTCTTGATAATGTGCTTGCAGATTCTGTCCCAGCCTCATTTCTGCCATCTCTGGGTCAAAAGATGCTGACCCTTGATCTCTCTCAGTCTGCATATTTTATTTTACTTTACTTTACTTTACTTTATTTCATCAGTACTCAGGGTTCTTCCTAAATTTCCCAGGCTGGCCCTAACTTGCAGTTCTCCTGCCTCAGCCTCCCTAAGTGCTAGGATTATGGAGGTGTGCCACCACATCCATGCCCAGCTTCAGTCTACTGTTTTGGAAAATTTTCCCCCAGATCTGCTAGTCTGCTCCAGCTGGGACCGTGGCTCTGTAGGCTGCTGTGTAGTGGTCACCCTGGGAATCTTCTTCCCCTTGTATTCTCTTGTGTAGGAGTCATTTCCCTGTGTCCCATGGCTTCCTTTCTTGGTTTCTGTCCTAAATTTGATGTCTCACACCCCAGGACCATGCACCCATTCACTTTTTAGCACCCAGAATATGTTCTTGTCACTTGATTGTTCTTTTTGTTAGGCTTATAGCTCAAGGAAAAAAAAATATGGGTTATAGGTATTAGGAGAAAGCAGTGTTTTGTTCTGTTTTTTTAAATTTTTTAAAAATTTTATTTATTATTATTTTTTCTTGTTTCAGAACCTTTGTTTGTTTATTCACTCATTTTTATGGCCGGCTCAGCCCGCCCCGAGGGCAGGGCTGGCACAGCATGTGGTGCCGGGGATTGAACCGTGGTCCCTGAAGCCGCCCAAGCTTCCCCAAGCAGGAGCTTTAGACCACTGAGCCATCCTGCCGGGCCCCAGAAAGCAGTGTTATTATGGGGGAATGCCCCCACCCATGCCTCCTATGTTCAGATCCCCTGATGAATTCAAAGTTAAGTGTGCTGTTAAGAGGTGGGGGACTTCTTGGGGATGCATCACTGGGGATGACCTGGATAGCTGCATCTCCCCTGGGTTCTTCCCTTCCTTCTTGCTCCTTCTTGGTTGACTCTGCCTAAGCAGCTCTCCTCCACCCAGGCCCTGACCTCGGCACTGGCCCAGATGTATGGACTGAGATCTCAGAAACCGTGAGCCAAAATAAGCCTCTTCTCCCTTAACAAGGGGGTGTGGGGTGTTGTTTCTCAGCAACAAGGACAGTGACTAAGGCAAATGCGAAACAGATGAGTTTCTTTGGCCATCTTTATTTATAATCTAATTTTCATTTCAGAATTTAACACTCTGGCTTTGGTACATCGTCAGGATTGGAGTTGGACCAGCACTGGAGGCAGAGAGATCTGCGGGAGGTTGTTCAAATAATTCCAGGAAGAGATGATGGTAGCAAAAGATGGGCTGTGGGATGCAGCAAGACTGGATGTTCCAGAGAATGGCTGGCAGTCCCTGCTCAGCCCCTGAGATTGTTAAGGGGCTTCACAGATGGCCAGACTAGGGAGGCTGAGAGACAGACAGATCTCTGTGTATACTCTCGCTGGTTGTGTATTTATCTTAATATGCATTACAAAGCTTTGTAACTTGCATATCGGCCTTGTGGTTCTCCAGATATTATTGTTTAAGATGAAATAAAGCAGACACTTAATTTTTAAAAGGAAATTCAGTTGAATATGTTAAGCAAATTGCATACCGGGGACTGTATTTAGAGGGCTATTTGTGGGTGCTGGACTGGGAAGTTGCTGGGTTCACCCCACTACCTAGAATCAGCCCTGCCAGCAACAACTGGCTCCTGTCTCCCACTTTACCTGCCCCCTTTCAGCTCTTTTTCTGCATTGTTTGCTGAGTCTCCTCCCCCACTGTGTTGTTGTTGAAACGTCTCACTCCTGCTGTATGAGTAGTGCGCCACCTCAACCCTGGTTTTGCAGTTTTCTGCTTTCTATGAGTTTCAGAGCTCCCAAAGGCATTTTACTTTTTATTAAAAAAAAAAAAAAATACACCCTATGTATTGTGAATGTGCCTTCTTTGAAACCCAGTGGTAGACAATTGTCCGATAATTTTCCCCTCTGCTTCTCCTCCCCTCACCACTCAGACCCACAGGATCTCCCATCTCTCAGCGTCACCTCACTTCTCACCCAGGTCACGTTACTGCCACCTTAGTGGAATGCAAGCCTGGGGCCCAGATCCTACTTCAGTAACCTGCTGCAATCAGACTGCACGTGTCAGTGCAGCCCACCAAAAGTGTGCCCTCCCTCATTAGAGCTGCTGGGACACAGTGTTCATTCAACCAGCTGTCCCAACTCAGCGTTCCAGGGAGGACTAATAAGAGAAGCTGCTCCAAAGTCCCACAGGGTACATGGAAAGATCAACAGTGTCATGGTAGTAGCCAGAGCAAGGAGTGTGTGTGTGTGTGTGTGTGTGTATGTGTGAAGGAAGCATGATGATCTTGCCCACCCCCCACCTCTTCCTTTCCCTCTCCCTGTGATCCAAGCAGCTCTCAGACTAAATAATCCTGGCTCCTAAACACATACCTTAAGGGATACCCAGAGATTTGATTATGTTCTGTCACCAAGACTGGAAACATGAAGTGTTTCCAATTTGAAAAGCAGGATGTCGACAGTGACTCCCTGACAGCCAGGCTTTCCCCAGGATCTCTGAGGAGGAGGCCACTCTGCTAGGTTATCCCAGGACCACTTTGACCATGAACTGATGACATGAAGGATTCAGGTGGCAGGAATCATAGGAGTAGAGAGGAGTTTTCCTTAGGCAGTAGAAATCCCTGGAAAAGAATACATAGATGAATCCTGTGGCAATCTCTTTTAACGGCTAAAAATGCATCTTATAAAATAATGTAACTGAACAAAGTTTAAAAAAAGAAAGTCACAGAATGTGAAAATGATTCATGACAAATATAACTCATAAAAACTAACAGTCCTAAAAATCTAAATTTAATAAAGTTTTATATGACTGATCCTTTCCTTCTACTGTACTTGGCAAAAGATCAGAGTATAAAAGGATAATAGCTCACTTAATAGACAGGAAAATAAAAACAATGGGTTCATAGAAATACACTTAGCTAAAATCGATAGAAATTAGATAAATACAAGTCAAGTAGCTTACTCTACCTACAGGTGTACCAAAGTGAAATATTATAAAGATAGGATTGATTTTTTTTTTTGTCTTTTTGAGACAGAGTGAACCATGGCATACTAATGAAATGGAATACTAATAGCCACTAAAATAATAAATATGATGTCATTAAACTATATTTTTGAAGAAATATAGAAAGGCAAAGCATATGTAACAACAAGTGCACATGAGCACAAGATAATGAGGCTTGGAAGTGATTGAAAGTTGTATTTAGCATGTGGGGTTTTCTTTTCTGTAACATGAAGCACACAATAAAAACACAAGTGTACCCAGATAGATATTCTATAAAGGGGTGGTAGAAAGTAATTCCCTCTCCTTGTTTTCCAGGGGAGCCATGAGGATGAATTAAATGGTTTGAACATCTTGGATCAAATATTAGATGCTAGAATGAGCGAATGGTTTAGGTTTATCTGTGGAGACATTTAAGAATATCCATCTGTTGAGTGTTAGGATGTTTTTGAATTAATTTAGTGGCATTAGAAAATGCTCATAATTAGTCCTGTTTTTATCTTTAAAAGGTTCTAAAACCTACCCCCCACTGGGCCTGTCTTTCTGTCTCATTTTCTCCCACAACATACTAATGTTAGGCCTTATTATTTAACATTAGTAAGAAATGATGAGAAAGAACCTCCAAACTCACTCGCATATTTGCCTCAACATCTATCGCATTTTCTCTCCACTTGGCTCCCCACCACCATCATTTACAAACCCTACAATTTTACCAGCATGCCCCAGAAGAAATTCTGTCCAACATTAACAAATATGGTACCATAAACTAAGGAATATTATTAATGATGTGGGCAGAGCTGCTGCCTTAAAATGGTGATTCTTCACTAGTTAGAGATTATAAATCATATAAAGAAATAACATTTTAATGTTACATTTCTAGAGTATATAAAATGTTTCATAGATTGAAGCCTGTTAAAAATGAGATTCTAGAATTACATCCCAAACATAAAGATCTGAAAAAAAAAATTACAGAATAACATTCTGTCCCATTCCTTTATAAAACTGTTCAAATATTATTAAATAAAAGATTTGAATGTGAATTTATGTATAGGGCCAGGGATGTAGTTCAGCAGCATAGCACCTGTATATCAAGCATGAGGTCATGAGTTCAACTCCTAGTATTTAAAAAAAAATGTGTATAGAAGCTTGAACTCATGGTAGGATTCTGTCTCAAAAAAAATTACATATAAAAGATGAAGCATGTGGGGCTTGCAGGTTAGCTCAGTGGCTTAAGTGCCTGTGTAGGGAATTCCAGTCAGGCACGGGGCCAGCAGTTTGATTTCCAGACCTACCCTTAAGGCTGCTGGAGCTGGCCAGAGAGGGAGAGAGAGAGAGAGAGAGAGACAGAGAGAGAGAGAGAGAGAGAGAGAGATGAAGCATGCATTACACAAAGACCCATCTATGCAGAAATATGTTATGAGTGGCTATTAGTAAAATGGTGATGCTGTGAATAATTAAAAGATTTTCCGCATTGTTTCCCAAATTGTCTAAATTTTTTTTTTTTTTTTACCACAAGTACTTATGGTTTTAAAACAAAACAAAAAAAAAATCAGAAGAGTTATTAATAGCAAACTGTGTCCTAGAGTCTGGGAAGAAGCTCTGTCATCAACTCAAGGGCAGACAGGTCCCAAGCTGGCAGCTATTCTGACCGTACTCAGTGAGGACCTATTCCATCAAGAGCAGCTCTCAAGACTGGATGGCCATGATAAGTTGGAGAAACAAACTAAGCCTGAGAGAATGAAATGACAGATGTGACAAAATCTCATTAGCACTTAGCTTAGATAGCTCTTGGTGACATCAGAAGGAAGGGTGACTACAACGATGCACTTGCAAAACTTTAAATGGACCTCAGGGATGTCTGGTGCAATCTGCTCATTTTCTGAGCAAGAGCTCCAGAAGAGCAGATTTCACCCGCTGCCAGCTGTTGAGTATGGAGCCAGGACTAGAGCCCTTGGCTCCTAACTCCTAAGGCAGCAATCTCTGGTCTCCACTTTCTGCCCATTGAATGTTGTTACTGTTTTTGTCACCGTTGCTTTAAGAGAGCATGTTATATAATATATAATCCTTCGTTAAGAAAGTATATTATATAATTGCATTAAGAAAGTGTGTAGGACCCTAACTTCACTCCAGTTAGATCTCCAAGAATGATTCCAAATTGGGACAAGTTCCCAATATTCTCTTATTTCCCTTGACTTACTGCAATGAACTGAATGCTTGTGTTCCTAATTCATGTGTTGAAATCTTGTCCCCAATGTGACATTATTAAGAGGTGGGGCCTGGGCATGATGGTGCATACCTGCAATCCTAGCACATTGGGAGACTGAGGCACAAAAGTCACAAATTTGAGCTCAGTCTAGGAAACTTGGTGACTTAGTGAGATCCCGCCTTGAAGTTTAAATTTACAATGGCTGGGGATGTAGACCAGTGTGAAGGCCCTGGGTTCAATCCCCCATAACAGAAAAATAAAAAGATTAAAGAGGTGGGTCTAAAAGTTTACAGAGGTTAAAATTGGGGGAAAAAGAGGTGGAGCTTTGGGAAGTAGTGAGGCCATGGGTACAAGGCCCCAATGCGTACAAGCAGGGACTCCTATAAGTGACTCAGCGTCTCTGGGTGGTAGAGTGCTTACCCAGTGTGCACATGGGCCTGGGCTCCATACCCAGCACAGCAAAAAGACAGAGACTGAGACAGAGGCCCATGAGCTCTCTTGCCCTTGTTCTGTTATAGGATACACCAAATGCCTATACTCCCAGCACTGAGGAGACTGAGGCAGTAGGATTGCTGTGAATTTGAGGCCAGCCTGGGCTAGTTAGTAAGTTCATAGCTAGCCTGAATTACAGACTGGGACTGTATGAAGACAACAGCCTGAAACCCAGAGTGCTCTGCTCCCATCAGATTCTAAACTGGCACATTGCCCTCAGGTCTCCATCCTCAGGACTGTGAGAGAGAAATCACTGCCCACTCTGGTTTCTGTTTCAGCATCCTGGAGTCACTCACAGGCCCAGGTCCATTGCCATGGTCTCGGGCTAAGCACTCATTCATTCTCCTTCTGCTCCTCTCCCTTTCTATTCTTTTCCGCGCTGTTTAAACTTAAACACCCAGAGCTGGGGAGATAGCTCCGAGGCACAAGTGCCTGCTGGGCAAGTGCAAGGTCGTGAGTTCGAACCCTGGCCCTACAAAAAAAAAAAAAAAAAAAAAAAAAAAAAAAAAAAAACTTAAACACCCACACAGAAGAAGAATAGAACTCCCACATATACTTTTCCAAAACATAGCAGTTTTTAACATTTTGCCCCATTTTGGGGAGCACATTCATACATGTCAAATGCCATGTATATATGCATGTACACACACACATATATATGTAAGAGCATGCATACTTATCACTGATGTACATAGAGACATATCACACATATTCCTGAACCTTTTGGAAGTTGGTTGCCTGCATCATGACACTTCAAAGACTCCTCACATTTCTAGCACCATTTAAAAATAAAAGCATTTGGCCAGGGAGATAGCTCAGCGGCACAATTCCTGCCTGGCAAGCTTAATGTCCTGAGTTCGATTCCCAGTATCAAAAAAAAAATTTTTTTTAAGACATTTTCCAACAAAGTTGGGGCTAAGAAAACTAATGATCTATTTCATAATCAAATGCTCCCAAACTGTGTTTTAAAGCTGTTTTAAGTTTTTGATCAATGATCTCATGAAGGGTTACATATTTTCTGTGGTTGTTGCGTCTCTTTAATTTCTTTAGATTTAGAGAAATGTCCTCCCACTCCATTTTTATTTGTGTTGTTTGTGACATTGAATTTTTTTTTAAGACTTTCAGCCAATGTTTGTACATAATCATCTGCCTCCTGGGTTCCTCCAGTTGTTTCCTCATGATCAGATTGAGATCAGATATGTTTGGAATGAACAGTGCATAGCAGATGTTGCTTCTGTTGCATCATATCAGAAGGTGCATCACATCCGGTTGCTCCACACAGCCAAAACACCTTTTTCCTTAAGGCAATGGTCATGACTATTTTTTGTTGCACAGGTAGTTTCCTCATTGTAGTTAATAATCCTTGGAGTGATTTTTAGAGACTGTATGAGTAAATGAACATTGGTTGCTTATCTTAGACCGTGTGTGAGTTGATGAAGGTTGCAAAATAATAATCTTTTTCTTAAAAAAAATGTCAGTCTGTCAGTCTCACTATTTATTTCAGACTGGCATTGCACTATCTATGTAGCCCAAGCTGGCCTGGATCTCACAGCAGTCCTCCTGCCTCAGCTTCCCAAGTGCTGGGATTATAGGTGCACACCAGCACACCCGGCTGGTTTTTCTAGTTGCCTTATTTTATTAGCTGCCGTTCCCTGTAAGTCAAGTCCCATTGCATCTCATGTGCCTTCTCACAGCAGACTCCTGGCCTTCCCGCCAGCCTTCAGGTTGGCTCACTTCCCCCCATCAGCTGCCAGAATAAGCATGCTCAATTGCAAATCAGGACACGTCTAGGCCCAATTTAAAACTCTTCAGGGACAAACTCCAATCTGTGGGCTACCCTGGGGCTCTTTGTGAACTGGCTCCTCCTACCAAATCTGGTTTATCTCCCTCTGTAGTCCCTTACATGCTCCATTCAAACTACTTACAGTTTTCCAAGCACACCCTCCACACCCTGTACCTCTCTGCCTGGAAGAGCCCTCACCCTCTGTCTGGCCTTGTGTGACTCCCATACACTCTCCAAGCTTTTGCTCAGGCACCACCTTTTCAGAACCTAATGTTAAATAGGTGCCTTTTAGGGACCCTTGTGACACTTGGGTAGAGATTTGGATTTTCTTGTCTCTCCCATTTAACTGTAAGATTTTTGTAGGAAAAGCATTGTCTTTCATTGCCATACAACAGGAATCTGATGGCATCTGTGGCAGACACGCACCCAATACAAGTTTTGCAGTGATTAATTAATATTTCTTGAATTATTAAGTGAAGAATGTGTCTAGCTTCCAGGACAACTAGATTATATGACCTTTAAGGGCAAAATCCATGTGTTATCATTTGTATCAAAAATGTCCCCCCAGTTTCTCTCTCTCTGATGGTAGAGGCTGATCATTTTTTTTATTGTGCTTTATACAGAGCATTACGCAGAGAATTCTCACTGTGCTATGTTATACATTAGGTATTGCTACCTCCAAGAGTAATATTAGTTAAATAATTCAGCAGAGTATGACAACAACATAGTAGACATGAAATTATTAAATAAGAGACAAAGAAAGAAAGGAAATCGGTAGGTTGAGGCTATGTGTATCAATATCATTATGATATGTTACTGAGAAGAATTTCTTCAGTGTCCAATAAACAACTGTTGACTAGTTGAACAATGTGGTTATCATACTGTTTTGTCTTCATAAATGAAGCAATAAAGATGACAAGAAATGTAAAATGTCCCCTCAAAGACTCCTATGTTTAGAGGCGAGAGAGAGGCTGTTGGAAAATGACTTGGTCACAGGAGCACTGTGCCCATTGGTAGATTAATCCATCAAGAAGTTCATAGCTGAATGTACATTTAGGAGTGGGGTGTAATTACGGACATGAAGCACTGCGGGGAGTGGCCTAGAAAGAAATAGTCTTGTGCAAATTCCCCTCTCCCTGCCCTCATCCTTCCCCTCCTTCTGCCTTTTTTCTTTCCTCCCTCCACCTCTTCTTCTACTCCTCTTCCTCTTCCCCACTGTGTCTCCAACTTCCCCTATTCCCTCTCCTTCTCCCTCTCCTCATATTTCTCCTCCCTCTTCCTTCTACTTCCCATCTTCCTCTCTCCTCCTCTTTCTCCTTCTTTCTTTCTTTCTTTCTTTCTTTCTCTTCTTCATTCTGTTCTTATTCCCCTCTCCCTGACTTCTGAGCCTGAGGCTGCCACAAGGTAAGCAGAGTTCCTCTGCCATCTGTTTCTGCCTTAAAGGCAGAAGACCATGTACAGAAACCCTGGAAATTATGAGCCAAAACAAAACTCTTGTTCCTTTATGTTGTATTTATTTAGTATTTTATCCTAGGAATAGAAAAGTGATTAATATACTATGTCTTATACATTTTTGCATTACTCATATCTCCTTCCTATTGTTTGTTAATTTGCATTCACAATGATAAATTGATACTGTATGAATACACTGTACTGATTTTGTGAATCTGCCCAGTTCATTTTTGTTATAAGAATTGTTCCTCCTCTACCTAAAAGGATAGTCAATCCCTTGCCTTGTCTTCTCTACACATGCTGGGATGGCCAGTCAAAATCTTCACTCTAAACCTGGTGTAGTAGTGCATGCCTGTAATCCCAACAATCAGGAGGCTGAGGCAGAAGGATAATTGCAAGTTTGAGACCAGCCTGGGCTACAAAGTGAGCTCAAGGCCAGCCTGAATTACATAGGGAGACCTTCTCTCAAAAAGACAGGGGGAAAACAAACAAAAGAAACCTCTTCATCCTCCAAGCTGCAATGACTGGTTCAGGTAACGACACCTGACCAAAGCCAGGCCTATCAGAGTCCTCCCTGAGGCTCTTCCTGCAACTAGCTAGAAACACATGCAAGAAAAACAACCAAGTATCCATCCATTGCCAGAAGCTATGTCTGTTACTTCTGAGAATGAAGCCAACATAAGACAAACAAGCCCACTCAGGGACAGAATGGAATGAATGGCATTATTTAACTCCCTAAATCGCAGTTCAGATTTCCTGGTGCACCAGTAAACAAATTCTTTCCTTGCTTGTTAAGCTGACAGAATACTGACCAACATTCAAGATAGATATTTCCTGACATTCCTCAGTTGGTTAAGCAGGTAAACTGAGTTGGGGAATAAGAGTTTCACCTCCACGTAGTCCTTTTCTGCCTTTCAAGAATGGTGTTTCCACGCCCTCTCTAGGGCCTTCCAGCCCTTCACTGTCATGAGCAAGCTGAACTCTGATACCAGCTAGGAAGAAAGCTTTTATCTAAACTGCCTCTGACCTTTCTCAGAAGCAGGTGCATTTGGGGCTTCATTCTCAGGTCCCTGTCACCTGTGTCTCCTCTGGAAATGCAAAGACGACTAGAAAGCCATGGCTGAAGTAGTGAACACTGACCAGCGTCCATCCTATTGTTTGTTCCAAATGTCTGCCTCCCTCTTTGTTCCAAATGGCCCATTGTATCTTTTACTGCTGAGGTGCACCAGAATCTACTTTGCTTCTGGAAACTCTCAATTTCCAGGAAGGTGAGGAGGTTGGGGTACAGTGGGAAGGATTGGGCTGCCTCCTGAGACAGGAGCCCAAATTTAAAACATCAACTGCATTTCAGAGAACCGTTCTTGGGGATATTTTCCAGCTGCAAATTGCTAGAAAAATTTTCATTGAGGCACATGAGAAGAAAGGTTAACTTTCTCTAAAGAAGAATGCAGAACCTGTAGACTAAATAAGAGGCGGTGGAGAGTGAAGAATCTTGGTTTAAAAAGATTCCTCCACACGTCTTCATCAACTATCCACATGGCTATTTTGGAGAGTAAGGGGAAATAGCCAAGCTCCTTAAGAAGAGAGTTTTCATAGTGTTAATTTCAGTGAGCTTAATTAGATGCCTTTCCCCCACTAGCTGAGCTAAACCACCTCAAGAGAGTCAAAGAAGGAGAAAGGAGAAGTAAGTTACAGTAAGACCTCCTGTCCCCAAGTCTGGCAAGGACAGAGTAGTGTAGAGCACACAGTTCTTTGCACAGAAGTAAACTGGCAGAAAAGGAGAAGAATACAAAGGGCTGGGGGGTGGGGTGAGGTGGGGAACCCAGATGAGAAAGGTGGGCATCCCAGGGCAATGATAATTACTTTGCAATTTTGCTGAAGAGTATAGCTACTGATCTTCCCTGGATTTGTCCTTTTAGGGATGCCAGGGTGATTAGGAGTCAAAGTTTTTATCTCTGAGTCTGACAGCAAGGGAGATGGATATCCACTCCTACATCCCTTCAGTCCTGTGATGATCTTGGACTGGAACTTTTCTGGCCCTTACTATCAAGTCTCACCTCTAGGGAAGAGGCAGAACCCCATCTCTGAGCAATGAAGGCAGATGGAGGAGACAGACTCCTATTTCTGTAAGCTTATTCTCAGGGTTGATCCCGTTCCCTGGACCTACAGCTGCATCCTGAAATTATAGGAAGACACATCTTTGTGTCTATCTTCAGCCTCTGTGTCTTTCCTTTCCTCAACAATGCAGGGCTCTCTGTTCCAACGTTGACTTGAAATTGCAGAAGATATGAAAGGGGGGCACATAAATTTCAAAGAAGAGCCCCAAATCAGGTTGAGAGGGGTGCTAAGGCCTGCTTAGGAAAGAATGCCTGCCACCTTCTGCCTACCTGAGAGCCTGCACTGAGAGCACGCTTACCTCATCTGAACCTTGGTTTATGTAATGCCAGTACCTGGGGATTCTAGAGCATTGCCTGTCGTCAGTCAGTACTAGGAAGGACAGTAGGAACCACTGTTCACTGGGGGCGGGAGACCAGGAGGTTAAAGCCTGGTGCCCTCTCTACAGTGGCAGTCTTTTCCTCTTGTCCTGCTTGTCCCTAGGGACACTCCAGGTTAGGCCAGAGGTCCCCCGCAAAGACAAGGCAGCTGAGCCCTGTCCTGCTACTCTTCCAGGGCACCCTCCCCAACTCTGGAGGAGCCTGCGACAGCGTCCAGCTCCAGCCACTGCTGTCGCTGCCGCCAACAATCCTTGCCCTCAGGCTCAGCACTGACTGTGGCACATGGGCCGTGCCAGCTGCCACAGCTCTCTCTGCATTCTCCCCAGATGTCCTCAGGAAGCCAGGGAAGGCTCAACCTGGTTCCTGACTAATGATCACGCCTTCAAGACGGGATGCAGGCTGTGACTCAAACTGTGGAGGCAGAGCAAAGGCAGAGAGAGTGGGAGGCAGGCAAGAGGAACAAGAGGCAAACGAAGCTGTGGGAGGCAGCGTCCGGCTGCAGGAGAGCCTCCAGATGCGACCCTGTGACATGCTCTCCAGGCTCTTGCATTGGCAAAGCACAGAATGACAGAGGCACATCTGCAGGCTGCAGGCTGGTTTGATGGTTACTTCAAAAGGAAGAGAGGACTAAAATTATACAAGAGCATTTTTGTAACAGCAGCTAGTGTAACTTGTTGTGCAGTATTGTGCATGCTGTATGAAACAATTGAGATTTCTGTAGACTATGAAATGCTAAGGATGAAAACTCTGGCTCCTAAGGCCAAGCCTGGTTTGCTGAGTTGGTCCCGCTCCCAGGGTGCGCTGAGACAGCAATTGATTGAGACTGGGCACGGTGGCGTGTGCCTATAATCGCAGCCCTTGGGAGGCTGAAAACTGGAGAATCACTACAAGTGCGATCTACCTAGTGAGAGACCCTGTAGAACCTGTGGACCCTGTCCTAAATAGAAAGGGAGAAAAAGGAATTCTGGTTCCTTTCAAGAGATGGAAGTAATTTTATACACACACACACACACACACACACATGTACACTAACTGTCTTAATTTGGTTCCACTCTGAGTTTGGCCAAGAAGAATATTTTAACACAGGTTAGGTTCAGTCTTCCCTTAAGTGGTCTTTATGTCCTTACATCATCCATTTCACAATTGTTACAGCTGACTGTTTACAACAACAGGCTATGTTAGGAGCAGGGCTTTGCTCTGACGTGGAGTGTATGTGGACATATAGGGTGTGTGTGTGTGTGTGTGTGTGTGTGTGTGTGTAGACTACAGGTCTACAAGCCATATTTAAAATATGATTTAACATTCTAGTACACACCTGTAATCCCATCATTTACGAGGCTGAGGCAGGAAAATTGCTGTGAGTTTGAGACCAGCCTGGACTACAAAGTGAGCTCAAAGCCAGCCTCAAAACTGTATAGTAAAATCCTGTCTCAAAAAGCCAAAAGAAAAAGAAACATTCTAGTACAGTTGTTCTAATCCTATAAAATCTATAATTACCTTTTAAATATATTTATAATTTACCAAATGAAAATCATAAGCTATAATTGCATTTCCATAAGATTCATATTTACCTATAATATAAACAAGAAATTAGAGAAAGTATCTATAATGAAATAATTTGATTTTAATAAATAAATGCTCAGGTACAGCTAAGCTAGCAAACATAATACCCAGACACACATGTGTAAATATCATATTGTCTTCCTGGTATGAGATACTGAAAGAGTAAATAAGGCCCAAAACATACAATAGATATTGTTAAATGGGAAGAAATTTCAAAAGAAAAGAAAAACTGGAACGGGGAATGGGAAAAAGCAAAACAGTTATAGTACTTTCTTTAGCTCATCAAAAAGAAAAAGTTTGTGCTAATACTGCTTGCACAATTAGATGCTATCTTGTACTCTCATTAACTAATTTAAACAACAATATGCAATGTGTTAACCATTGTTACCCTCCTAAATTTTGTTTTATTATTTTAAATTTTAAAAATCGGCCTCCTCACTGCAATTGTGGAACATTGGACTATGTATGCATCTGCTTCCTTTTAGTTCAAAGAAAAGAATTTTTTTTCTTTCCTTACCAATATCAATTGGAAGGTGTGTCATGCCCACACCCTGTGCTCTGTATTACTATTGTGAGGACAATATGCAGTGTGTCAATTGTTAAAAAAAATTTAATGTTTATTGAAAGTGTTAATGTTTAATTGTTTGATCAATCTTATATACCTATACCTATTAATCTAAACTGATCCGATGATGAAAATATGTAATATAACCATTGTTAAATTTTTCTGGTTTTGAAATTCTGTACTATATGTACTCTTACTTGTTACTGTTTTTCTATCTTTGTTTCTGCTATTTTTAGTCTTTAAAAAAAAATCAGCCTCCTCCAAAAACTATTTTTATTTTATTTATCTATTTATATATTTTTTGTCTTTTTGAGACAGGGTCTCACTATGCAGTTGAGGCTGGCCTTGAACTCACTTCTGTTGCCCAGGCTGGTCTCGAACTTGCACCGATCCTCCTGCCTCAGCCTCCCGAGTGTTGGGATTACAGGTGTGAGCCACCACGCCCGGCTCAAAAAATATTTTTAAAGTGTTTAGAAAATAGTAAACATGTTAAGCTTTTCTGGCAATGTAGTCTCTGCCACAGCTATGTAACTCTGCCAATACAGTGTAGAAACAGCTATGGAGCACAAAAAAAAAAGAAAAGAAAAGCCAATCCATGCTACACTTTGAAAACATTATGCTAGATGAAAATAGGCAGACATAAGAGGTTGCAACTGGGATCAGTGAGAGACCTCAGCAGACTAAGTGCCTGCTTAGGCAAGGATAAGGACCAGGGTTCCATTTCTGATACCACTTGCCACATTGGCCCCACCCATGGGCACACTGAACCAGCCACTGAATATAGGCTTGGTGGCACATGCCTATAATCCTAGCACTGGGCAGGCTGAAAACAGGAGGATCACGGAGTCCAAGCTGCGTAAGTGAAACCCCGCGCCAAATACATAAATTAAAAAGAAAATGTTGCAGGTGACCCTATTTTTATGATATGTTGAAGAGAGGCAAGTCTATAGGAACCAAAAATAGATTAATGCTTGTCACAGAGTGAGGAATGGTAGAAGAGAAAGGGAGTAATTTCTAAGGGGCGTGGGGTTTCTTTTTGGAGTAATTAAAATGTTCCAACATTAGATAATGTTTGTTACACAACTTTGTGACTATACTAAAAATCATTCAGTTGTAAACAGTAAAGAACAAAGCTATCTTCTAGATGTAAACACAGAGTGTCTTCCTTAGTCTCACATAGACCAATTTCTTTTAACAGGATACCAAAATCACATATAGGAAAAGCTAAGATTATTAAATTAGTGGTGGAAGGAGGAAATATTTTAAATTTGGAAAGGCTTAAGCCTTTTAGAAAACAAATTGATATTTTCACTTTTATTTTCTTAAAGATATAAAAGCTTTTCAAGTGACATAGTTACATTGAACCATAACAATTGGTAGTTATATAATAGGTAATTATAGACTGTAACACTAAGAATATTTCAAGTTAGAGTCTGAAGTTTGTGTTTAACTATACCAATTTCTGTATTTAGGTGAATTTTTAAAATTCATTACATTTTGAATAGGTTGATTTTATCTAATATGAGTAAATAAGTCTGTAGACCGAGATTGCCATAAACTGAAAGTATAGTGCATCTAATTGTGCTCTTTGTGGTTGTACTGTTGGTAAAGCACTAATATGTAGAAAATAAAGAAATTATACAGTTAAAAATTAAGAAAAAAAAAGAACAAAGCTATGGCATGTGGACTGCATTTTTTAAAGCCATGAATAATATGTAGGTAAATGGGTGTGGTTGTGGGCCATCTTTTACTATGATCTGCCCTAGACTTTAAGATTCACATAATCAGGCCATGGAGATAGCTCCATGGCACAAGGGCCTGCCTGGCAAGTGCAAGGTCATGAGTTTGAACCCCGGTCCTGCAAAAAAAGAAAAAAAAATACATATAATCAAAACTAATTTTTAGATAAGATCTAGTTATGTAGTTCAGGCTGGCCCTGAATTAGCTATATCATCAAGTCTGGGATTATAGGTGTGCACCATCACATCCATCTTTATGTGCTTTAGTTATAATTAGTCTCTAGCACCTAATACAATACCTGTCAAATAAGCAATTTTTCCATAAATCAATGAATCAGTGAATGATGCCGCAAAGTTCTGGTTGGCCAAATGGATCTATGTCTTTGGAAAGTGCCTCGATAACTTTCTGTCTGGTCTGTACATACAGCCACATCCACTTCCACAGCCAGGGTTTTGCTTTCTAAGCTACGTAACTACTGCTATTCCTTGTTTCAGTCTCCCAGTCTGTGATTCCACTTGTCCACCTACTACTGTATGATAACCTTACCTCTTCCTCCATATACTGTTTATTCCTTTTATATTTTCATCTCTTGGCTCCACACAGTTTTTAATTTAGGTATTTATTCATTCAATAAATATTTATGAAGCATAAGAATCATCTCTTCCTTTTAATCTCAAAAAGTACGGAGCCTGGTGAAACCCAAAGGTAAACCTGAGTTCCCAGTTTCCAGACTCTGAAAGTGTTACAGTCAAATAAATAAAGTCTAGAAACAAAAAGAACAAAGAGTATTTAAATTCTAATCCTACTTGTATCCTTCAAAAACTTTTTTTTTTTCTTTTTAATTTTTGGGAAGGATTCACAAGGCGTTCAGGTTCTCACTACTAGATTGGATTTGTAGTGACCACCCTGTTCACAGTCTCCCAAGAGCTGGGATTGCAGGCACACACCACCATGCCCAGTCTCAATTGCTGTCTCAGTGCACCCCAGAGTGGGATGGCATAGCAGGCCTGCGGATCAAACCCCCAGCCCCTGTGCCTGCTTGCAGGTACTTTAATCCACTGAGCTATTTGGCTGGGCCTAAAAGACTATTAATAAAGGCCTGATGCTAGGCAGCTTTCGATCACCATGTCAAAAACCCTCAAGACCATTGTCTCTTGCAACATGGTCCTCTTTACCATAGGGAAAGCAGATATAAAGCCATCTGCCTTTTTCCCAAATTCCAAATGTAGTCAAATTGGGATCCGAAAAAAATACCTAAGGATGAGTGGCCAAATATCCATAGTGATACTGCATAGTGATACTGGCACACAGAAAATCTGTCAGGCTGTGTACCAGACCAAGCCCTGTTGACTCTCCAGGGCTCCTTGATTCAGGTGGACTGATGCCACATGCTGAGACTGGCTGGTTGGAGGCGTGGCTTCCAGGCAGAGGCCAGTCTACACCACTTTATTTGCTCTTTTTTCAGAAATTGTTTTATTTTTCATCAGCTTCATTCCCATTTTGCTTAAGTGTCGGCAAAACAGCTCAAGACCACTCGGTGGTGGTTCCTACCCACTCAGTGGCCTGTGCAGTAGGGGACTACAGACCAATCTTCTGTGGCCGGCTGAGCACTTCAGTCTTCAGTAGGGAACTGCTGAATGGGCACAGAGGGCACCTGCATGCCTTCAGACCAGTCTGCAACCTCAGGCTGAGCAGCAGTGAACTCCGGAGCTGGTGCAGTCCATTCACCCTGAAATTCCTCCGTGGTCACAGCCTTTCAGGAGCAGCCTGCTCTTCCTTTTCGATCTCTTCAGGATCCCGGTACAAAGAGATCAGGCATGACTTCCCATGGGTGTTCATGGGAAACGGTGCCGCGCATGCGCAGCACTTCCCAAGCCAGCATCCACATCAGACCCACAGAGTGAGCTCCCTTATTGTTGCATGGGATGGCAATGTCCACATAACACAGAGGAGAATCTGTGTCGCACAGAGCAATGGATGGCAGATTGATATAAGATGCCTCTGCGAGGGGCTGGTGGTTAGCCCTGGGATCGGTAACCACCAGGAGACGTGGCTCTCTGATGGCTGCCTGGATCTGGTTAGTGAAGGTTCCAGAAGTGAAGCGGCCAGCAATAGGAGTAGCTCCAATGGCAGCAGCAAACTTCAGCACAGCCCGCTGGCCCGTGTACCTAGCGGAGATGACGCTGACGTCAGCAGGGTTATCAATGGCCGCTGTGGCTCGAGCTGCCAGGAGGAGCTTCTCCCAAGTCCGTTTCAGATTTATGATGTAGATTCCATCACTTTTCCAGACTGCTCCATCTAGAAATCCAGGTTGGTGCCACCTAAGTGGGTTCGTGCAGCAAGAAACTTGAGGACGTCCTCCTCCTTCATTTGCAAGACATCAAGGGCTCCTGACATTGTGAAGTTTCCCTTTAAGTTATGATGGATATCAAGAACAATGCCGTATGGACCCTGGCTGAGCAGCGCGGAAAAAAGCCATTTGCTCTTTCTAAGGGCTATCCAAGTTTTCTCTCTCTCTCTCTCTCTCTTTCTCTCTCTCTCTATTTATTTATTTATTTATTTATTTATTTATTTATTTATTTATTTTTGTACAGGGTCTCACTACTGACTCATAGCGATCCTCCTGCTTGTACTTCCCAAGTGCTGGGGTTACAGGCGTGTGCCACCACATCCTGACTCCATAGCTCACTCAGTGTGCTGGAGAGTGGGGCCAGAGCGGCAGGCAGGGTCAGGAACTGAACCCTGGTCCCTCAGCTTCCCTAAGCAAGAGCTTAATCCGCTGAGCTACCCGCTGGCCCTATTTTTTTCTCTTTTAAAATCTGATTAATTTACCAACAATAAGCATTCAGTCCCTGCCTCAAGGTTGGGATACTATCTTTATTAAATGCTTCTTAGTATAAGGTCATCCTTGATCAATTATCTTGATCAAGTGATCACCTAAATGTGTTCCATCCCAGCAGAATGTATCACTGCATTTTCCTCTCACAGCTATGGTTATGAATTTTGCATTTGACTACTCCAAATTATCCATTCTTTTGCTATATGTTCACATAAGGTTAACGGGTTTTCTGCTTTGAATCCCATGAATCCCCTCTCAGGGAGATATCTGGGAGGTGTCACTTGGCTAATGGCATATCACAAAACTTTCTATCCCAGCAGTTCTCAACCTGTGGGTCTCGACCCTGGCAGGGGTTGAACAACCAAAACACAAGGGTCGCCTAAAGCCATCGGAAAATGTTATTTATTTGGAATTACAGTTTTGAAGTAGCCACCAAAATTATTTTTTGGTTTGCGGTCACCGCAACATGAGGAACTGTATTGCAGGGTCACGGCATTAGAAAGTTTGAAAACCACTGCTCTATCCCAATAGCTTTGCATGATATTGACTAAAATTCCAGTACTTTCTTCTCATCCATGACCTGTTTGCTTCTTATGTGAATTTTTCTAGTCCCTGGCAACCATTAGCTTGAAGGAGCAGTTCACTGCCTGTTTGATAGGATCTCTACAAGTAACTGGGCAGAAGTCGTAAAACTCTCCCTTCAAGCAAAAGAAAGGTTAAAAACTAGTGAAGCTTGCAGCTTCACAGGGAGATATCTTGGCTTTGTCAGCATGGTAGAGTAACTAATGGTCAGCTTGTAACACCCACTTAGAATATGAATGAGGCAGAGAGACCAGGCAAGCTTGGAATTTCCTGCCTAATGAAGAAGACAGCCAAAGAAAATAGCAGTGTACAGTCCCATGTGACATCTGTGATCAAGGAGCAAGTCCAACAGCTTTGCTCATGGTAAAGGTTAACCTCACACATACAGATATCAAATAGTTGTCACAGGGGCCCGGTGGGATGGCTCAGTGGTCTAAAGCGCCTGCTTGGGAAAGCTTAGGTGGCTTCAGGGACCGAGGTTCGATCCCCAGCACCACATGCTGTGCCAGCCCTGCCCTCGGTGTGGGCTGAGCCAGCCGTAAAAATGAGTGAATAAACAAACAAAGATTCTGAAACAAGAAAAATAAATAAATAAATCAAATAGTTGTCACAGAAAGCTTCCCAGAGTAGAGGACTCTCAACCTTGTCTACCTTGGGCAATTCTGTTGTGCCCCTCATCATTCTTTGTACCTCTTCCCTTTCCTTCAAGGTCCACATTAAAAGTTTCTCTACGTCTCACACCCATAGTACCTGTTTTCTTCTTAGCTCTGATAATAAAACAAAGGTGGTAAGAGGCTGTGCTAACTTGAAGTTGTGTATGTGTTCTGCACATGTACTTGTGCACACAGTTAGGTTATAGCCTACAAAACCACTGACTAGTTAACTATTTTTAACCTATAAAAATGGCAATTTTATGTGGTCCCATCATATGACTTGAAAACTTTGCCTAAAGGGGCTGGGGAGATAGCTCAGTAGAATAAGTGCTTGCCTGGTAAGCGCAAGGTCTTGAGTTCAATCCCCAGTACCAAAAAAAAAAAAAAAAGAGAGAGAGAAAGAAAATTTCACCTGTTTCCCTATATAAATCCACACATAAATTTACAATTTAACTTCAAGAAATAAACTTATAAGTAGCCCCACAAATGCTCTCATTATATCCCCCAGAGCCACAAAAGTATAATTCTCATTTACATATATTATATATGATCACATACATATAAAGATACAATATGACAAACTCACCCACAAATGTCCTCACAAACCATGTAGCCAATATGCATACACAAACCAGCAGACGCACAGGATGCAAATGTGCGCAGGCTCTCTCGCACACATCCACCCTAACCAACACATTGCTGTGCACATAGAGTCCCACAAATATGCTTGTAGACACACACTCAGACCCAGATGTACCCAAAACAACTGTCAAACTGGGAAAATCCAGAGAGATACACGTACCCCCTCAGGGAAGAAATTTACCCACTCTCTTCCCATCTGTCTTTTTGTAGGCCTGGAAAATAAAAAATGAGTTGCTGTAACTATGTTTAAAATAACAATTAATAAGCTCTAGGTAGGAACTGCTTTTGTGAACTTCGTATTGGACTGTGACATACTGTAGAAAAGTGCACAGTCATCAATGTGTAGCCCACTGAATCTTCACAAAGTCATTACAACCACCATGTGACCCCACTCAGATAAAGATATATGATATTTTAAAAAATATTTTATTTATTTATTGGGTACAGGGTATCACTATGCAGTTCAGACTCATGTGGTACATGTGGATCAAACCCAGGTCCTTGCGCTTGCCAGGCAGGCACTTAGACGGCCGACCTATCTTCCCAGCCCTTCAGATCAAGATATGCAAGAACATCACAGGTCAGAAGTGGTGGTGCACACCTGTAATCTCAGAACTCAGGATATTGAGCCAGGAGAAACACCAGGAGTTTGAGGTCAGCCTGAGCTATGTAGTGAGTTCAAGTCCAGCCTAAACTACATAGTGAGACCCTGCCTAAAAAAAGATACAGACTATCCTAATACTCACAAACCCTCATTACACCTCTCTTAATGCACCACTCCCCAAAATAACTGGCACATCTGGTTTGAACTTTATAGAACCAGAATCACATGGTACAAATTCTTTTGTGTCTAAATTCTTTGACTCAATATTATGTTTATGAGACTCATAGAAATGGTATATAGCAATAGTATAGAATTCCTTTGTAACAATATAGATGAACATCTCTATTCCAAAAATCCAAAATTCAGCTGGGCATGATGGTACATATCTGTAATTCCAGCACTTGGGAGGCTGAGGCAGGGGGATTGTTAAGTTCCAGACCAGTCTGGGCTACAAGGTAGATTCAACGTCAGCCTGAACCGCATAGTGAGACCCTGTGCGGGTAAAAAGACAAAAACAAAATGAAGCAAATAAACAAAAAATCCAAAATTCTTCGTAATCCAGAAATGTGTGAGCATTGATATGATGCCACGAATGGAAAACTACACCATAAAACTTTGTTTCAAACATAAAACTATTAAAAATATTGTGCAACATTACTTTAAGGCTCTATGTATATAAAACATGAATTTTTTCTATGAATTTTATTTTATTGATTGATTGATCATGGGACTGGATTAAACTCAAGCCCTTGAGCTTGCCAGGCAGGCACTTATTCCAGTGAGCTATTTCCCTGGCCCACATATGAACTTTATACTTCAACTTGGAGCAGTGTTCCCACCTCCAGGTGTATATGCCAATTATAAACTCTGAATTACTTCTAGTCCAAGCATTTTGGATATGAAATACTTGACCTGTGTGGTACCATTTCTCCATTCTGTCACTGCTAGAAAAATGAGCTATTTCAATTTTTTCACTATTGATAGTAGCATTGTCACAAACACCCTCATGCATATATGTATAAAATATGTAAACAATTTTTACAAATAAAAACCAAAACAAACATAGGACAAGTAATTGACTAGGCAGTTAATAGAAGAAGATATGGCCTTTAAAATATGAAATGAGGGCTGGCCAAATGCTCAGTGGATTAAAGTACCTGCAAGCAGGCACAGGGGCTGGATCTGCCCAGCTGGCCCAGCCTGGCCCTGGCCTTAGAATGCACTGAGTCAAAATTGAGACTGGGCATGGCGGGGTGTGCCTGTAATCCGAGCTCTTGGGAGGCTGTAAAAAGGCGGATCACTGGGAGTCTGATCTAGTAGTGAGACCCTGAACACCCTGTAGACCCTTCCCTACAACACAACACAATATAATACAATACAAATAAAAATATGAAATGATAATCTGTCATCGGGAAATTCAAGGTAGAAGCACAATGAAATACAAATACTCACTTATAGGGGCCTGGTGGGATGGCTCAGTGGTCTAAAGCACCTGCTTGGGGAAGCTTGGGCGGCTTCAGGGACTGCGGTTCGATCCCTGGCACCACATGCTGTGCCAGCCCTGCCCTCGGGGCGGGCTGAGCCAGCCATAAAAATGAGTGAATAAACAAACAAAGGTTCTGAAACAAAAATAAAAATAATAAATAAAATAAAAAAAACAAATACTCACTTATATAGAAGATTAAATTGATAGCCTAAAGGGAGACTGGTGAGAATTTGGAATGACTAGACTATTCACTCACTCTTAGTGGAAGTGTAAACTGGAAAAGCAACTGTAGAAAACTGAAGTAGCTGCCAAAGCTGAACATGACTGTCCCCATGACAAAGTACTCCAATTATCTGAGGTACATATTTCATAAAATTGTCAAGACTAGTAATTATGGTGGGTCTGACTTGTGAAACTGAAGTTGCATCAAACTCTTGGTATGTAGAGCTAACAAATGACAGACTAATCATTTAACAGTTTTCAGTTATCTACTGCAATCAAATGCTTCTCAGTTTTATATGATTTCCCACAACTTTTGTCAATATCTTTGCTACATCTCTACTTAAACTGGTAAAAAGATCTGGGAAAATTAGAGCCCTCTGGGACAGCTCAAAAGATTTCCTTCTTTTTCTTTCCTTTCTTACTTCTCTTTCTTACCATTCCTTTTCCCTTTTGTTTTCTAAAT
This sequence comes from Myocastor coypus, assembly GCA_004027025.1. Taxonomy (NCBI): domain Eukaryota; kingdom Metazoa; phylum Chordata; class Mammalia; order Rodentia; family Myocastoridae; genus Myocastor; species Myocastor coypus. The sequence continues at coordinate 4,780 of PVJA010020725.1, read as the reverse complement.
TTTTTTTGTTAGACAGCTGGATATATTAACTGCAACTGGATATGTAGGCTGAAATATTAGTTTGTGCTGGGATCTTTCCCCCAGGAGAAAGCCGACCACTATGATTGTGGTATCTGGGAATCCAGAGAGTAGCAGTTTAGAAAGAGGAAAATTATGGGGGAAATTCATAAGGGCCAAATGAAGTTGACATTCAAAGAATAGAAGAAAGCTGGCAGGTGAGCTCCTCTAGCAATTCACCAGATCTCCCAAGAAATCAGTACCTTGCCCTGGGCTCAGATTCCTCGGCTGGGCTAACAGTAATCCCCACCTATCCATATAACTGATGATCACTAGTCAGATATTTCTTGTTGCCATATGTTACTTCCTGTTGGCATCCTGGCTTTGCTGCCTTGGCACTTTCAAGATGGTACTGTTGCATTGTTGGCAAGTTGGTACTGCTGTCATATGGAGCTCAGCTGTAGTGTGGGTGCGGATATGAAGCTTCACCTCCTCTTTCTGTGGTCCTTTCCATGAACTGCCAGGATGTCCCACAGTTTGGTGGCTGGATTCCAACAGTGAACATTCTGAGAGAACCTGGAGGAAATCATAGTGTTTCTCATGATCCAGATAGGGGGTGGCATAATGTCACTTACTTGGTAGTCACACAGCCACATAGATTAGAGGGGAGGAGAACAGATTTTCTATCTTTCAAGGTGACAATATCATTACCAGAATATCACACAGGAACCTTTTGGACATCATGTTAAGTGAAATAAAACATGTGAAGGAACAAATATTGGGTGATTCCTCTCATATGAGATACCTAGAAAAGCAGAATTCACAGAGACTGGAGTAGAATGGTAGTTACCAGGGGCTGGGGAGAATAGGAGATATTACTCAAGGGGACAGTTTGGGAAGATGGCAAAGTTCTGGAGATGGATAGTAGTGACAGTTGCATGATACTCTGAAATAGCTCAAATAGCAAATGTTACATATAACCTACCACATTAAAAAATAAAGCTCATGTGGGATGGGGAATATTGTCATGACCACTTTTGGAAAATACAAACTGCTACACAGTCTTCAGGGCAGCTTGTAGCAGGTTGAGTATGTAGATGTCTGGATGGTACCTCATAGCTGTACCCTTTGCTATGATCCTGAACATACTCAGGATGAAAATTGCACTCCCTAACAGGTAAGAGGGAAAATGTTAGTTAGAATCTGGGTCTCCCAAGACGCAATTAGTGCTCGAGACCCTCATCACCATGTCAACCCCTTTTTTTCATGTACCTGACAGATTTCTAGCTGTAGTTATGCCCCAGCCCATATGCTGACTTCCATTACTCTTTACAATCCCATACTAGTTGCTTGTCCTTAGAGTTTGTAATCTCCTTGGGAGTGTTGGTCTGAAAGTGCTAACATTACCATGCTGGACGTAGATATCAACAAAGTCACTTTAGAGTTAAAAACTTTCCCATAGAGGGCCAACGAGATGGCTCAGTGGTCTAAAGCGCCTGTGGAGGAAACTTAAGGCCAGTGCTGTGACCGCTCCTTGATTGCCGGCACCACATGCTGTGCACCCCCACCCTAAGGTGAGCCGAGCCAGCCATAACACAAACAAATAAGTGAGGTTTAAGAGAAATAAATAAAAGAATCTTTAAAAAAAACGTTTCCCACAGAAAATTAGCCACTGACAGGAATTCGTGGTGTGTATTGTATATTGGTTTTCCATTATTGCATTAAAAATCATCACAGAGTTAACAGCTTCAAGCCCTAAAGACTTATCGTCTGGGAATTCTGCCTATCAGATATCCTGGCAGGAGTAACAGGTTCTCTAGGTCAGAAATCTCACAAGGTGGCAATCCCAGTATGAGACAGTCACATTCCCAATTGCCGTGCAGGTGTCCTAAGTTCAGTCAGGTTTATGGCAAACTCAAGTCACCACAGTTATAGGACTGAAAGACCTAGTCTCTGATACTCAATCAGCCTCAAAAGCCCATTCTTGGGCCCTTGCCCTGTGGCCCCTTCCATCCTGAACAATCTCCCTCATACTGGTGCTCCTCAGTACTTTAAGCTCTCTTGCTGTGCTGGGGGCAGGAGGGTCAGAGGTACAGTGAGTGTTTGTCATGTACCAGGCCCTGAGTCTGATACCCAGCACTAGAAGAAAAAAAAAATTAAAATATCTCTTTCCAGGAAAAGCCCCACCATTTTGAGGACTTACCTACTTACTTCAGTCCCTGAGGATAATTTATTTTGAAAAAACTGATTTGAGACCTTCATTGCACCTACAAAGTCCCTTCACATTAGCACTTAAGTTAGTATTTGATTAATACATTGAAAGAAGAAAGTATATTTGTTCCAGGAGCCTGGAGTTCTGGAGGCCAATTAGAATTCCTTCCCATCACAATGCCTCAGTGGTTTTACTAGAGACAGCTAAGATAGGTAGAAGTTAGTATACAGTCAGAGAGGGACTGGGCTCTCAAGGAAGTCAGTACAAAAAAGAAAGAGCAAGATTGTGGCTAGAGGCACAAAATGGAAACACAAGGACCAGGCCTGCAGCAGGCTTCCCTGAGGGACAAGCAGTAACTGGAGACTACTAGCCTGTCAATAGCCCCACCTGTTCTAGGAAGTCCAGACAGGCATGAGTTGCCCAGGGTGGTGAGAGCATCTGAGCCCATCCCTTGCCCAAATACCTTTGTTCTTTCCACTTACCTGACTCGCTTCCCTATTGGGTCAATATTAGCTAAGCAACTATAACCTGATAGGCTGACTGCAGTTTGTACCCACATTGTACTCACACTGTGACTCTGCTGTATAAAATACCTCTGACATGGCCTTGGTGGCTATCCACCAGGAACCTCTTCTGAAATCCAGGAGCTATTCTTCTCCTTATTTCCAATAAAACTCTCCTAATTTCTTTTGGTTCATGGTCTCGTTTCTCAATGTCGTGAGATCACGAACTCAGAGCATCTGACATCTAACAGGGTGAGAATTAAATTTCTCCTGAATCAATATTTTTATGTTTGTATTTAGAAAGAAATGGGATGCTCAGCAGCACAAGCACCTGCCTGGTAAGCATAAGGTCCTAAGGCTGATTCCTGGTATCAAAAAAAAGTTATGAGGTTTTTGGTTTGTCTTTGTTTCTCCACAGTACTAGGGATTGAAAGCAGGGGCTTCTATCACTTTGCATTTTTTGTTTATGTTGAAACAAGATCTCACTAAGTTGCCCACGCTGGCCTCAAATTTGTGATTGTCTCAGCCTCTTGGGTACCTAGGATTACAAGTTTGCACCCCTACTCCATGCTTTAAGATCTACATTTTTTTTAAAGCCACTTGACAGGATATGTATAGTTATAGATGACTGCTCTAAAATAATATGCAGGGTGATAAATATAGATGAAATACGACTGGCCATGTGTTGATATTTCTCAAGCCAGGAAAGGAGTATCTGCAGTGTTTATTACACATTCTTTCTATTTCTGTTTTTATATATTGACTAATATTACCTATTATGTATGATATGCATATATCCAACTATGTATTTTCCTACCAGTCAATTGAAAGGGCTAAAGCAGAGTCATGCTAGTACCAGTGAGCACTCTGAGTGCCCAAATCTAAATGTTGTTCTCTATTAAAAGAGCCCAGGGAAGCAAGAAAATGGTTCACATAATGGTGGCACGGCACCAAACAGGAATAGAATGGTAGGAGCATAGGAGAGGTGTAGAGTGCTTGCTGCGCATGCGTGTGGCCCTGGGTTCAATCCTAGCACATAAAGGACAAAAGGGATATGTGACCTAACTGAAGCATCGAAGTAAATAATATTAATAGTATAACACGTGTGCAGCAAAGTCTGCAGTAAAAGGCCATGCTGCTCAAAATGAGTGAACTATGAAGGAAGCCCCTCCTTTATGGTAGAAAAAGGAATAAAGTGGAATAGAGTAAGAAAAATCATCATTTTGTATTCATCATAGCGGTCATCACCACTGGATTCTAAGCATTTGTGGGTGAAAGCTCAATTAAGAAAGAAAGGCTGTACCGGACTTGCCATGCCAGCCCTGCCCCACCCACAGGGCACGCTGAACCAGCGATTGAGCCTGGGTGTGGTGATGCATACCTGTAATCCCAGCACTTGGGAGGCTGAAAATAGGAGGATCGCTATGAATCCCATCTACATAGTGAGACCCTGTAGGCCCTGTCCTACATACAGAAAAAAAAAAAAAAAAAAAAGAGAGAGAGAGAGAAAAAGAAAGGAAGGAAGGTTGCAAAACATGTAAGTGCACCAAAAGCAAGCAAGCAAAGAAACAAACAAAAAAAAACTTAGTATTTCATTATGAATTGTTTATTACAAAGGGGAGAAATTGTTTACTGTGAGTTAACCTAACAAACACCACCCTCACTAAAATTAACATCATTAATAAATGCAACAAATTGCCATAACAACTTTCTAGTAAGATCTGTAAAAAGACATGACAGCTTTTCTGTGATATTACAGACAAACATAACTGAATCTAATAACATATCAGACAGCCGGGCGTGGTGACTCACGCCTGTAATCCCAGCACTTGGGAGGCTGAGGCAGGGGGATCAGTGCCAGTTCGAGAACAGCCTGGGCTACAAAAGTGAGCTCAAAGCCAGCCTGAACTGCACAGTGAGACCCTGTCTCAAAAAGCAAAAAAAAAAAAAAAAAAAAAAAAAAAAAAAAAAAAAAAAAAAAAAAAAAAAAAAAAAAAAAAAAAAAAAAAAAAAAAAAAAAAAAAAAAAAAAAAAAAAAAAAAAAAAAAAAAAAAAAAAAAAAAAAAAA
>PVJA010020724.1:0-36632 GCA_004027025.1 Myocastor coypus | reverse complement strand
GAGAGGAGACAGAGACAGAGACAGAGACAGAGACAGACAAACAAAAACCATGCAGCATACTGGGGTGCAGTTAATTCATGGACTGCTGGAGTGAAGCCCTGGCTCCTGTTTGCTGACAAACACTGTCCTGTAGATTTACAGGCAAGCTCTTCCTATGAGAGACAGAATCCTTCTTCCAACCATTGCTAAAATCTGCTGAGTTTTAAAGCCCTGTGTGGTATCATCTTGCTCACTTTTGAGGAAATTTTTCCTGATCTGATGATGTGTCGAGGTCAAGCTTTTATAGGCAAGAGAGGCTGGAATTTTCAAAGGAAAGAATGGGAAGCTCTTCACCCAGACTCTGCTCATGAGCTTTCTTTTTCTGCCAGCCTGGAAGACACCAGAGGTCCTGGGGCTGCCACAGCCACCCCTGGTGGAGGCCTAAGGAGCAACACCACCACAGCCAGAGTGGGCAGCTGCTGTTGGGGGAGGGGGCGGGGAAACTTTAGAAACAAAGGAGAGCTGGGAGCTGCCCTTCTTTGCTGGACAGTTCACCTAAGATTAGGGCAGAAATTCTAGCAGTCTGACCTCCTGTGACAGAAGGGAGGGAGGGGAGGGAGAAGGCGGAGGGCAGGGAGGGTCCAGGGTGACCCTGGTGTATAAAGTGCCTCCACTGCACCCACTTACCTTCATCATCCTGTCAGAAAGGCTACATTAATCCGTGGCATTTTCACTGTTGTGTATCTTTTTCCTTTCCACTGTGGGGAGGGAGATTTGTAACCTTTCACTGTGGGGAGCGACTGAGCTGGCGATGGACCCACTGCACGTTAGGGGCTAGAGCTAGGCCGACCTGAGAACACGGAGCTCCAGAGGAACCGTGTGAACAAGTTGTGGGGACCACAGCAAGGCCCGCCTCGTGGGTGTCCGTCGTAGTGTCCCTGCCTGCTAGCTGCAGCAGGGGTAGAACGTTTCGCTTTCAGGGGTCTCAGCAAGACGCTGAGCCCTGGCACTTTGGAGTCCGTCTTGCACTTCCGCCCTTTTCCCTGTACCCAAAGACTCAGGCCACTCTGGGTTGTAGCTGCTGTCTTCCCATCAGAGAGGTCAGGTCCACCCGGTCCCAGCTTTCCTTTCAGTATGCATCTAGTTTTCTCTTAATCTTCTGTCACCCCCTCTCATGACCTTGCTGGCTACGAGAGTCCTCAGCACCCAGCCCTCCACTGCGGCCTCTTGGTGTGGCTGGGGCCCATGGCTGATGCGGTGGAGCGCACGTCCCGCACTGCGCTCACCCTCCCTGGATCTAGTATCCCAGGCTGCCTCCAGATGAATGGAAGATTGGCTTGAATAGTAAATATTTATTTTATTCTACCATAAACGTTCAAATTTGCTTGAGTTTATTTATTTATTTATTTATTTATTTATTTAGCCTTTTTTGAGACAGGGTCTCGCTGTGCAGTTCAGGCTGGCTTTGAGCTCACTTTTGTAGCCCAGGCTGGTCTCGAACTCGCACCAGTCCTCCTGCCTCAGCCTCCTGAGTGCTGGGATTACAGGCGTGAGCCACCACGCCCGGCTTTTTTTTTTTTTTTTTTTTTTTTTGCCTGCTTGAGTTTAGTGTAGTTGAAAATTCACGGCCATAGAAGATCCTTACCTCATCCCTACAGATGGAATTTGTCTTCCAAGCGCAGGGAAGAGACGTGAAAGAAGAAATAAATATTGTCGATGGCGCGTGCTTACGGTTTCCTAGCTCCCAAAGAATTCAGGCCTGGCCTCCCGTAACTTATTTGAATATTACCCAGAAAGGCAGTTGGAAAATGAGCAATTAGATCAAATCAAAGCACAACAAGAAAACAAGGCGAACATCAACTTTGGATTGTGTTTAGAAAAGAGAGCTCAAAATCAGCAACAGCACCAAAATCTTCCTCTTCCAAAGGCATAGAAGACAGGGAACCTGGGTTTTCTGCATTCCTCTTGGAAGGGGAGGCACTGAACAGCAGGCTAGCCGTCTGCGTGCAGGCTGTCGTGGCAGGGAGAGGTCACATTTTTCAGCGCATGATGCAGAGGGTTGAATTACTACGTGAGCACGTGGAAGTCGAGTTTTCTGCAGGGAAGCATTTCTAGGGAGCTATAGGAAGAGGGAAAGAGAACTTTGCTGAGAGAAGGAGGAAGCTCCAGGCTCCTGGGCAGAGGCGAGAGACCGCTTTTCCTTTCCTCTTCAGCTCTTGCTTGTTTAACTCCACTGCTTGTCTGCATTTCTCTGAAGGAGCCAGGCTCTCTCCCGCACTGTCCTCACCTCTGCCTGGAGCACGCCTGCAAGCGTCCCCTCCCCGACCTCCCGGGCCACCTTCTCTCAGAAGCTGCAGCCTCATGCGCGTCTGTCCTGAACGTTCCTGCCGCTGCGCTTTGCTGTTGACACCTTGCATTTTCCTTTACAGCACGTACCAAATGTGCTTGATCTGTTTGGTTTTGAATATCTTTATGTTTTAGTTATATAATTACTGCTTATTTGCCAGGACTCGAATGGAAAAGAAAGAAAGTAGGTGGTAGGTGTGGCGGAAAGAAAAGGCTTCAGCGATGTGTGAACATCTAGTCTATGAGGAGTAAACAGCTACACAGACCGTGTTCTGGTGAAGTACTACACTGGGTCAGAATGGAACCGTTTGTTAAATGGTAAGTTACTGTATGTGGAAATAATTCTTGCTAGTATTTTAAATGTGCACGGATGTTGATAACTAGTAGAAGTAAAATCACTGACATTTTCAAATTAGGGAGATTTTATGAGACACTTGAATAATATGCCGTTAGAATATTGCTTTTAGAGCTACAGATTTGTCCTCAGGATTTTCTTTTAAGGAAATTAATGATAGTTGTTAGATTGCATATTGTTATCTTCGAAGTAGTTCTTCAGATTACCAGATACTGATGTGTAAAACTAGTTAAAAAAATAGGCATTCACTGTTCCTTTCAACAAATCAGTGGAAATTAGTAGTGCAATTATTTTAGCTCTCTCTCTCTCTCTCTCACACACACACACACACATTTCTCCGTTTCTTCCTTCTTTCCTTTCTCCACTCCCAGTTGCTGTTTCTTTTTGAGCAGCTTCTTTCCATTCACAATATCTGCTGTGATTTTATTTATTCTTTCAATTTCTTACATCAGGGAGACAACATACTGTTTACACATGTGGGTCTGATTTATTTATTTTTGTGGTACCAAGGATCGAACTCAAGACCTTGCATTTGCCACGAAGGCACTTGTACCTCTGAGCCAAGTCCCTGACAGGTCTGATTTATTTCACTTACAAGTATGGTTTCTAGTTACATCCATTTACCTATAAAACCTCAAGTCTATCTTTCTTCATAGCTGAGTATTATTCTATTGTATGAAAATACTATATCTTTTTCTATCCATTTCTTGATTGATAGGCATTTGGGTGGTTTCCAAGGTTTAGCTAGGACAAATTGCGCTGCTGTATCCATGGGTGCACGTATATCACTGTGGTATGATGCTTCCAATTTTTCTGCAAAGATACCCAGGAGGTGAATAGGTGGGTTAAATGGGACTTCCAATCCTAGCTTTCTGAGGAATCTCCACACTGATTTCCATAGTAGTTGTACCAGTCTGCTCTCGCATTAACAGTGGAGAAGGGTTCCTTTCCCCTCACAGCTTTGCCAACATTTGTTATAGGTTCATTTCTGGGGTAAGATGGAATTTCAGTATTTTTTAAATTCTCATTTCTCAAATGACCGGTGATGATGAACATTTTTCATGTATTTATTTGCTGCTTGTATTTCTTTATCTGAGGCATGTGTATTCATCTCAGATGCTCATTTTTTGATTGAGTCTTTGAATTTTGGGGATCTGATTTTTTAAAATTCCTTTTACAGTCTAGATAGAAGTTCTTTGTCTGAAGGGCAATTGGTTAATTTGTTCCGCCATTCATAGGTTTTCTTTTTATTCTATTGGTGATTTATTTTGATGTGCAAAGGCTTTTCAATAAGATGAGATCCCAGAAGCACATGTCGGGGTTGGGGAGATAGCTCTGAGGCACAAGTGCCTGCCTGGCAATTGCAAGGTCATGAGTTTGAACCCTGGTCCCACAAAAAAAAAAAAAAAAGAAGAAGCACATGTCTACATATGCATATACAGGCATATATTTTATACACGACATGTATATCATGTAATGCACACAAACATGACGCATTCCTTTAGCTATACAACACAAACATAACTTGTGTGGTCATATGTTTAATGTATGTATTAGCACTATGAAGGCTGCTTTACAGGTGATAACATGTGTGCTGTGTTTTTCTTTGGTTGTGTATTGCACTTGGGACATATCAGGTGCCCAATAAATGTGCAAAATGGGTCAGCGAACCCAAGACATTGTGCGTCGGAGTGTCTTGCCTCGAGCTGCTCTAGGAGCGAGATAGGAGCCACCGAGATGATCTCAGATGGGGCTCAGGTGTGAAAGCAATTTATTTTCAATATACTTTTGGGCTCTCTGATTTTATCAGAGAGAAAAGCTCGGCATGTTGACCACACTGACGCTTTCCAGCCTCCCCGGTCTGCTCTGAGCTGAGCCTCAGCAAGCACCACCGTCTCGCTAGGATTTAATATCATTTTGTTTGTTTTATTGGTGGGCTGCCGTATATGCACGGCAAGTGATACTGATTTTTCCTTTAGAAAAGTAACTCCAAACTTCCTTTTAAAATAAGATTGCTTGGCTGGCCAGATAGCTCAGTGGACTAAAGCACTTGCTTAGGCAGCATACAGCAGTCGAGGTTTGATACTCTGCCAGCTGTGCGGGCCCCGCCCCCAGAGCACCCTTAGATAGCAATTGAGTCTGGCCATGTGGCACACACCTGGAATTGCAGCACCTGGGAGGCTGAAAACAGGAGAATCACTGAGTCAGAGCTACATAGTGAGACCCTGTAGACCCTGTACTAAATATATCTAACTAAATAAATAAAATAAGACTGTTGATGTTTGTTTGCTTATTTATTTGGTACAGCTGCTATGCAGCTCAGTCTCATAGTGATCCTCTTGTCTCAGCCTCCTGAACACTGGGATTACAGGCATGTGCCACCATGCCTGGTTTCAGTGGCTGGCACGGTGCACTTGGGGTCTGGTACTGGCACAGCATGTGGTACTGGAGATTACACTCAGGTCTTTATGCTTGCTAGGCAGGTGCTTAGACCCTGAGCTATCTCCCCAGACCCTGTGTGTGTTTATTTAATAAAAACACTAAGGCAGTTACAGTGGAGTTATGATAAGATGGTAGTTCTTGAAGAGTCTGAAGTTTTGAAACCACTTAGCTACTATGCAGGTGTAGGAGACAGCTTTCTTCCCCCCCGCTCAGCTCTACGCTGCCCTCTTGCTTGCTGTGCTACAACTGCATTTCTGGGTCCAGGGCCAGTGGATTCCAAAAGTCACTTCCAAGTGGTACAGGTCCATGACAGAGGAGATGTGACAAAGTCAGGTTTTCATAAAGCTAAACTTACCTCTCTGATAGCATGTCTCTTTTGATAGAAAATATTCTTTTCCAAAATAGATGGTGATTGAAAAAGAAAATCCTCAACTCGGCAAAATCCAGTGCTGACAGCCCCCTGCTGTGCTCTCTCTTTTCCTCCTATGGGGATCATGGTCTGGGGAAGACAGCTCTGTCGACCTTCTAACCCTACCTTGGGACCTGTTCTCTTAGAGACCTCTGTGGGCCTTGCCACAGGGACAGTGGTATTAATATGTCTAGGTAAAATTTTATTTGTCTCCTGTGTGAACAGTAATAATAAGCATGTGTATGTGCGCGAGTGTGCGTGCATGTATTTTCTGGACTGATGAAATGCACATCCGTTCCACCATGTTTTCTGTTAAAAGGATTGTGTATTCCTTTCCATTCCTTTCACATAGGCTTTCTAGGAGCTGTATTTGTAATGAGAGGACATATAAGTAATTGGTAGATGTGGCCACATGTGCATAGAGCGTATAACAGCAGAGAGAGGTGGGATGCACAAGTAGCTGTGTCCTCTGGAGAAAGGCATGGATAGGAGGGGTCTGGGAGTCGTGGGTGCCCACAGCAGCATGAACTTTCAGAGGGCAGCAGCCTCCCTGGTTCCTGAGAATGGTGATGTTACAATCTGGGGAGGGAGGTGGGCCGCAGTCGGCAGTGGAGAGACAGGCTGGGGCTGTGTGGAAGCTTCAAAAGGCCGAGTGGTGCCTGGCGCGGGGAGGCCACTCTTGCCAAGACATCACCTTGAAGAGAAGACAGCCCCACTGCAGCCCTGGAGCAGCTGCTGCCTTCTTCTGCCCCCTCTGTCTGGGCTTAGTGAGCTCTGTGTGTGTGCATGGTTGCTTTTAGCATTGCTAGGATGAAATACCTGGCTTCTACAGCTTAAAGCAGGCTTCTGGTCCTCAGAGGGCCTGGTCCATGGCTGGCTTGTGCCAAAGCCGAGCCAGCTGGGGACAGACATGGCAGAGGAGCTGCTCCACTGACAGCAGCCAGGGAGCAGTGGGAGGCAGAGCCAGGGACAAGAGTGTCCCTTCCAGGGCACACCCCCAGGACCTGCTCTGACCAGCTTCTCTTCCTCACAGCACGTTCAACTATGAGCTTATTAATGAGCAAATCTGCTTGTGAGAATGGAACCCCATGATACAGTCTCCTTCCACACGTGGGAGCCATTGGGGTGACATTTGACATCTCACTATGACATCCTAGAACCCAGACTGGAGCTGACACTCTTAGGTTCCTCTTGGAGATTCAGCAGACATAGTAGTGTGTCAGCTTTAGCAATGGCCTGGTTATAAGCATCTCAAGGGCCAGATACTTAAAATGACTTAAGCTGGTTGTCACCCATCATAGGTCTTTTACTTTGGTAATGTTGTTCCTGTGCTCAGTATCACTTGTCACTACAGAAGCAGGCTGGTAATCTGTGTGTGCATGTGCATGTGCTCATACATCCCCAGAGCAGTGGCTGCTGTTATTGTTCAAATCTGGGCTCAGTACTCTCACCGAGTACTCCATAGCTATTGATGGGGACTTGTTTTCCTATACCATGAGGCCTTGCTGTATGAACAGGATGTTTCCATGTCCACTCATGCACACAGCTGACGATTACATGGGCATCATGCCAGTTACACTGAAAGAAGCCATGTAGGAAAGCAAATGCTGGTCATAGTGACATATGACTATAATTCCAGCACTCTGGGAGGCTGAGGTAGGAAGATCATGAGTTTGAGCCTCACCTCAAATTAGCAAGACCCTGTGTAAAAATAAATAAAAAGGGCTGGGGATATAGCTTAGTGCAGTTTAGTGAGCCCTTAGCTCAATCCCAGTGCCGGGGGAAAAAAGAATAATGTCATTGCAGAGACATATGAGCAGGACTTGGAGGAAGTGTTTCATGCTATGGGCATGTGGGGGAGATGCTGAGAATATGCCAGGCTGAGAGAGCAAAAGAATGGAAGAGATGGGAGCTGATTCTTCTTGGGCAGTGGGCCCTGAGCTGTACATCCCTAGCCCACCACACAGTCTTGGCCAACATGGTACTAAAGCCATTCCTTGCACTTTCTGCACACAGTGGTGGCAGTAGATGGCACCGAGGACTGCACGCAAGTGCCACAGGGTGGTGGGCACAAGCCAGGATGCATTGCAGTGGATAGCTCTACAAGTTTAGACTTAGTTTTGTCCCTTAATAAATGTCTTTGTGAAAAGAAAGTTCTAGGAAGTAGGGATCCACAAACTATTTGACAAATAACCAACTGAATGCTATTGCACGCAGAGGGGAATATGAATTTCTCTAAGCACCACAGCCGACAGAACTCTAGTTTTGCTACTGCAAGTCAGGTTCTCCTAGCATAACACTCTGAGAGAGTGCCCTCTGTAAAGGGTGTCAAAGAGTGATCTTCCTCCAGCCTCCCAAACCAGAGGCTTTGCAACCCAAGAACACGACTCTGCTAGATTGCGTGGTCTTCTCCAAGTCTGCCAGCAGGTGGAGATGGTGCTGCCTGTGCAGCCTGTTTGCTGTTAAGAGATTTAATGCCTTACATCCACACACAACACAAATTCCTTACAGGAAGCATGAGGACACACACAGGGTAGGTGGCACCCAGCTGCCTCACAGAGGGGCTCAAGCTGCAGAGGCCACCTCACCAGGTGGAGAGATGGGCTGCCTGCTCCCTGCAGCCTCTCCCCAGCCCAGAAGAGGGCTGAGTTGTCTACACAGCATTTTTAGCTGGGACACCTGCTTTATGGTCAATAGAGATCACCTGTGAGATCCATGACGCCCTTAACAGACCCTCTGTATCCATCCAGCATACGGGCAGCTAAAGCCTTAGTGTCTGATTTTGGTTAGCCTTTGAAGAGCTCAAGGAATGCCCCTGGAGAATGTATTAAAACCCACGGACTCTGTTTCTCTTGTTAATTTTTATTAGGCTTCCTTTGAAGAAAACCAGAGATACTTTTTCAATTTATAGTTGTGCATGTGGCATACGAATCACTTGATACTTTAAGTTTATATTAATTGTATATAGGGCCAGAGAGATAGCTCAGTGGACTAAGTGCCGGCTTGGGCAAGCACCAGGACCGGGGTTTGATCCATGTCGCACTGGCACAGCCCTTGGGCATGCTGAGCCAGCCGCGGAAACTGGGCTTGGTGGTGTGCACCTGTCATCCCAGCACTGGGGAGGTTGAAAACAGGAACATCACTAGGAGTTTGAGCAGTGTAGTGAGACCCTGTACCAAATACCATTAATTACTTAATTAATGTATTTTAATAAATTATAAATATATTTCCAAATCAGTGTACCTCTGCATGATATTAAAAAAAAAAACTTTTATTTGTCTATTCATTTGGGCTGGATAGTTGGCTCGGTGCTCCCAGGGTTCTGGGGCCAGTGTGGCATGTGGTCCTGGGGATCAACCTGAGTCCTTGCACTTGCCAGGCAGGCACTTAGATAGCCAAGCTATCTCTTCAGCTTCACATGGTCAGTTTTAACAACTGCAGAGTCTTGTCCACTCTGTGACATATTCATATACAGCTACTATTGACCAACACATGAGGTTTTCATGACATTTTGCTGCTCTTGGCATCAGTGTAAAGATTTTCTCTGTACATACTTCTTTGTGGGCTTGGTTATTTTATTAGGATGCACTCTTAGAAGTAGAATTGCTGGATCATAGGATATGTACATTTAAACAGTAATTTATTTATTTATTTATTTTTGTTTTTTTTGTGGGACCAGGGTTCGAACTCACGACCTTGCACTCGCCCAGCAGGCACTTGTGCCTCGGAGCTATCTCCCCAGCCCCTAAACAGTAATTTAAACAAGATTTCAAAGAATGCAACGATCTTTACTCCCACTAGCATCTGCTTCCTTAAATACCCTCCCACAGTGCAAAGAATTAAAGCAATGTTTTTGCACGCCCAGTAGGTAAATAAATGGCAACTCGCACCAATCTTACGGGTATTGTGAGCCTTTTTAAAAATCATGTTTGCTGCCTTGTATTTATTCCTTTTATTTTTGTTTCAAATATAATAGGGGAAACTAATCCTCTACCTAATTATTATTCCTGTTGGTTGCCAGAAGTCTTATAATTTTATTTGTTTGTTTGTTTATTTATTTATTTATTTATTTGCAGGACCAGGGTTCAAACTCATGACTTTTCACTTGCCAGGCAGGCACTTGTGCCATGGAGCTATCTCCCCAGCCCCTTGATTTTATATATATTTAGGTTCAAAGATGTAAAGTCAACAACCTTTCTTAGTCCAAGACCCAGCCAGAAGTAAGACTAGGCTTGAACAGAGCCCTCTCTCCCTCCTCCCCTCTCTCCCTCCCTCCCTTCTGAGACAGGGTCTTGCTATGCAGTTCAAGGTGGCCTTGAACTCACTGTACAGCCCAGGCTGATCTCGAACTTGCAGTGATTCTCCAGTCTCAGCCTCCCAAATGCTGGGATTATAGGTTTGTGCCACTGCTCTGGGTTCTGAGCAGGGTTATTTCTCATACCTTGGGGGTACCAGCTGGGTGGGACCTAGATGCTCCTTAGCTGCCAGGGGACCGTGAGATGCCTAGGTCCTCAGTGTCAAAACCCCTAAAGGAATATTCATGTAACACTATAAGAATCAGAAGCTCAGAGTTCTTAACTCAATTTGGTGGGTGTAAGAGAGATAATAACCACCAGAGGGATACCTTCTCAGCAGAATTACCTGATTGTCTTGTCTAGAACTGCTTAGACTGAGGGGAACATTGTGTCTTTGGCTCACGAGCTGATATATTTTGAGGAAGTCCTTTGGGGAACAATATTTCCTCTGCCCCAGGGTTCTGGAATCTAATGAGCACATCCTGGGCCAGAGGGTGCTCCTGAGAGTCATGTTTCTAGCTTGCTTACATGGAAGAAAAAGAGGACAGGCTTTGGAAGGCAGGGGACCCTCTGCCAGTGGCCACCTGTCACCCAATGCTCAACATTTCTTCTGCAAAGTGGCCCCTCCAGATGAAAACCGGGGCTTAAACCGAGAATGCACGGAAGGGCAAGAATCTCCAGAAATGCACACTAAAGGAAGAATGAATGGCTTATCTAAGAGGATAGGTTTCTGAAAATAGCACAAAATAAGCAAGATTAACAGAGCAGAAAGGAGCCCCAGAGAGGAGAGACCAGGGATAGTGAGGTGGGCTGGAGATACCCCAGGAAGGTTCGCTCTGCAACCCCTGCTCTGTGAGTAGACTGGGACTTCAGTTACTTTCCTTGAGAAAATGTTCCCTGCCCCTGCTTGGGTTCTGCCTTGGAAAGATTTTTTTCTCCCTCTGACTCTGGCCTTGCCCAAAAGGATAATGGGGGATCTGGGATTCAGAGAGTTTGCCTCAGTGCTTCTTGCTAAAAAAGAGCACGCCCTCTAGCTCCCGGAAGACGGGTCTGCTTCACTCTGCCCTGTCCTAGTCTGCCCTGTCCTATGGGCTCACGCTGTCCCCTGACCTGCTGTTCCTGCCAAGTGGAAGCCCTGCCCTGGTTTCCTCTTCCAAAGCTCTTCCTCCTGCTCTGTCCCCTGGACTCTGGTGCATGCTGGTAACCCCAGCCCTGCAGAAGCTGAGGTAGGAGGATCACAGAGCGGGCAAGGCCGACCTGGGCTGTGTCATAAGTTCAAGGCCACCTGAATCACATAGTGAAGCACTGTCTCAAAAAACAAAACAAACCAAACTGAACAATATGTACTTTCTCTAAAACTTACCTTTTTGTATGTATAACTTGCCAGGTAATAAAGTATTTTTTTAAAAGATCAATTTAAAATACAAAAAGGCTGTATTCTTGCTGTAAAATACCTAGAGTAAATGCAAAAAGAGGTTCTTTCCTGCCAGCCCTGCCCCACCAATTCTAATATGCTGTGAGTGCTACTGGTTTATCATTTATCTTTTTAGAGTTTTCCTATAAGCATATAAACACTTTTGTACATCAAAACTATTTCTACATGGGGCCTGGCAGGATGGCTCAGTGGGCTAAAGTGCCTGCTTAGGAAAGCTTGGGCAGCTGCAGGGACTGCAGTTCGATCCCTGGCACCACATGCCGTGCCAGCCCTGCCCTCAGGGCAGGCTGAGCCGGCCATAAAAAAAAAAAAAAAAAAAAAAAAAAAACTATTTCTACAAAAATAAGGCTATGTCATGTGAATTGTGTATAGAAGTTAGTGCACTATATGTAAGTTGTATTTCATGGGTTTATCCTGGTGTAGTAGGGTTATGTCATACCTAAACTCAAGCTAGCGCCCATTGCTGGCCAGCACATTCTCTCAAGTATTGTCACACACAGGGATACAATAAGCATCATTTTCGGCTGAGCTTTGTGTGTGTTTCCTGCATTTCCAATGAAACACTGGGAGAGGAACGTCCGGTTGAGGGATATGGTTGTGGCAAGAACCCAAGAGAGTATGTTTTGAATACCAATGAGCTGTTGGATTGCTGGAGAGTTTCATGCTAACTTAAATGTCACCTTTAGGTCACAGTAAGTGTCACAATCTTGGGAAGCCCAATAGCCACCCCGTCTCCCCCAGGCAGGGTGGGATACCCTCCTTTCTCCTCAAATGTCCACCAAAACAACAGGACATGCCTGAATTTTGGCACTCATACCATTTGAATTTGGCCCAATAATCTGCCTCTGCCCTGGCTTTTAAGCTCTTTCTTTTTTTCTGGTTTCAGTAGTAACACATGTGCATCATATAAAATTCCACCATATGGTATTATTGGACATTAAGGAAATGCCCATATTTTGTAGGTTCATTTTGTCGTCTTCAGGCACGGTCTGACTACATATTCCAGGCCGACCTTGAACTTCCCAGGTAGCCCAGGCTGGCCTTGAACTAGCCAGTGATCCTCTTGCCTCAGCCTCCCAAGTGCTGAGATGAGAGTTGAGGACTAGCTCACCTGCAGAATGCCTACATTAGACGTCCTTCTCTGCTTCCTGGTGCTTGTCTGGCTTGCTGGCAGGTGCAGTTTATCCCACAAGAACAGCTATACACATCCATCTCACCCAAGCCCGAGCTCCTGGCGGGTCAGGATCATCTCTGTTTTCCTTCCTTGACACCTAATATGGCACATAGCACATGGTGCAGTGTGTGCTGCTACCCAGGTGCCTGCCATAGAGATGGTGTGGCCTCCAGATGCCTTTCCTGCTCAGTCTCCAGAAGAAAAGGCTTCTTTTCTTGCAGAAATGAACGCTGATGGGGTGCACTAATGTCTCTGTGATTTGGTTTCATAGCTATTAGGAACTATTTAGTATCTCTAACAAAGCCAGCACAAGAGACCGGGAAGCAGTCATTAGCTGCAGTGGATTGGTTTGCTGATGTGATTTGTGGCTGTTGGTATTTATTAAACACTCCCTCTGTGCTCCCGAAGTCAGTTGCTCTTGTATGTGTGTGTGGAGCCAGGCAACTTGGTGAAGTCAGATGTGAAGCCAGGCCTTGCTCAAATGCCCGAATCTACCAGCCACAAGCATACTAGCTACATCTGTGGAGGGCCTCATGTACGGGACGTTTTGCATGTCATGGAACCCTAGTCAGAGCACTCTGAGGAAAATACTGTCCTTCTCCAGATTCTCGGTAATACTCAAGACCGTAGGGGTGGATTTCTCAGCTCTGCAATGGTGGTCTGTGGCTTTGACTCCTGCAGGGCGGCCTGGCAGTGAGGCATCGCAGAGGAGAAGCAATTCGTGGTGCACAGAGGGCAGCAAAGCAGTGGCGTGCCTGAGTAGCAGCCCATCTGCCTTTTTCCTGTTCTTCATGTCCATCTGGATTACCTGTCCTTTGGGTGGTGCTACCCATACCAGGGTAGGCCTTCCCATCATCCACACCCAGGACTATGCCAAACCAAGCTGTGGACTAATCAATCACACCCACGTGACCCCAGTATTACATATCCTAGATCCAGCCACCTCTGCAAAGCCCCATCCCTGACCATGTGCAGCTTTGGGGGACATCACACGCCATGTGACTGTTCCCATCCTTATCACTGTAGGGAAGGGGCTTCCTGAGGAGCTAGCATTTAACAGAATTAAACATCACTAAGTGGATTAAAAACCACGACCAGAAGCATAAAGGTGGGCTGACCCTTAGGTCCTTTGAGCCCACAGATAGTGCCCCTAAGCCACCCTTCTACTTAGAGGCTAAAGTGATCTTTAGGTTAGCTTTTTATTTTAGGCAGCCTGTTTGACATGAAAGACATTTCATTTTTATAAACCTGTAGAAAATGAGCTATGCGTTGGCAATCCCAAGAATGCTGACATTTTTGAAGACATTCTTCGCTTGTTACACCTTGGACAGTATCTGCTGTGGGGCTTGGCATTGGAGTTCGCACTCTGTAGCAGGGCGCACGGGGGTGTCATCCAGACACATGGAACTCATAGTAAAGATTTTAGTTAATAACTTTGTGTTGAGGCAGTGCAGGGTTTTTTCCTACTAAATTATTTACATACACTTAAGGAAAAAAAATTATATTTCCACAACAGTTTAGATTTTAGAATTGCAGATAAAGGATGGTAGACCTGTACTTTTTCCTTTTTAAAGACAGTAGGCTGGCACAAGTTAGTGTGTGGGCCATCAAATATATGCTAAGGAGAGAACACTCATGCCCCTTGTTAGAGGCACAGGAAGCCTTGTTTCCATGGGGCGCTAGTCTTTCTGACAGTGGGGAGCTGCCTGGCAAGCTCTGTGTAGGAGCTCGTGGCAGCTTCACTCCAAGCATCGCCGTCTTGGGTGGGGAGAGCTCTGCTCCCTGGCGTCACCCACCGTGCCTCAGCCTCCTTCCCTTTCTCCTCCTGTAGCTGAGTGGAGAGCAGCTTGTTGCCGCCAACATCTGGGCTCTGTGCGTGGACACTGCACCCTCCTAGCCTTTGTTCCTTCTTCCAGGAGCGCTCACCATGGAAACCACTGTGGCTCATCTCCCTCTGGCCCCAGGTGGTCCCTCAGGCTTGGCCCAAACCATGCCACCCTGGAAGATGCCATCTGAGCCCAGCTTTGCTTTTCACAGTTGTTGATGGGGTGGGGGGAATCTGTGGAAGGGTGTGACTCTCCACACCTGGTGACCTGCTCAGTCTGAGACACCCACAGTCACACCCACAGTGGTGCCTCCCTACTAACAAAGCCATTCTGAGAAGAGAAGAGGCCAAAGCTAGAAGGTTTTACACACTTTGGTTCCTGCTTCTACTTTGGTTCCTTGAGGGCTGTTTAGCGACCTGGCCTCAGTTTGTGGCAAACATCAGGCAGAGAGTGCCCTCGGGGACCCTTTATGCCCATAAGTGGCTGCACACTGTTACTGAAGCTCGACAGACCCTGAGCTGCTCCAGCACCTGATTTATCAGAGCGCAGAATTCATGCCATGTGGTTCTTCTTTGGGCTGGGAGTCTTCAATCAGCCTGGTGACTGAAGTTGCCAAGGAAACCATGTCTAGTGAGACCTCGAGATTTACCGCCTGCCTCCCCGCTGCAAGGTTTCTTCCAGAATTCTTGCTGACACAGTTTACTTTCATAACCTCCCAGCTCCAGGGGGATGTAAATCTTTGAGTTGCTCTGCACAATTCGCTTTCCTGCAACAGGAGTGCAGAAGAGATGGGCTTTGTGGGGGTTCATGTACTTCTAGAGATAGTATGTGCTTTTGTGTGGAGGGAGGGATGGATGGGTGGTTGCACTTACAACTTTTGCCAGGCACGGAGAGGCTTGCACTGAGTTCTCAGCCTACATTCCTTTTTTTTTCTTGTTTCAGAACCTTTGTTTGTTTATTCACTTATTTTTATGGCTGGCTCAGCCTGCCCCGAGGGCAGGGCTGGCGCAGCATGTGGTGCCGGGGATCGAACCGCGGTCCCTGAAGCTGCCCAAGCTTCCCCAAGCAGGCATTTTAGATCACTGAGCCATCCCACCGGGCCCCCTCAGCCTACATTCTGAAACAGTATAGCTTTGAGTCCAGGATAGAAGTTTTCTGAGTCTCTGAAAAGTGAGAACCATACTAGATCTGATCCCATTCATTAGCAGTGAGGCTACAGTGAAAAAAACGCATACGAGTGTCTAGCACAATGTCATATGCCCTCCGTAGATGTCAGGTCTTGCTGTGCAGCCAGTCTGTGAGTCTCAAAGGGTTATCATAGGATTGATCTTCACTACTTAGAATCAGATAGCAGATGATAGTTTGTCATGGTTGTCAGCGTTTTATAGACCCTTGTGCTGTACTAGGCATCTTCACAGCACCTTGATCACATCCCTGTGGATGAGATAGTGTGTGTCTTCCTCTCCCCTTTTGCAGGTGAGGAAACTGAGGCCCAAGAGATACCAAGGCCACCCATCTAGTTAGACTCAAAATCTGCCCATGCCCTCAGTCTGGTGGACAGACAGACCCTACAACAAGCTGTGACCTACATGCTGTGGCAACAGCCTGGATTCCTGAAGAGCTGTGTCTATAGGGCAGAGCTGCAGCTAGGGGCTGGGCACCCAGAGAGCCCAGGGACCAGGGGCCTCTGGGCAGAAGCAGGAGATGAACACAGACCAGAGACAAAAGGGAAGTTTCCTGCACACCCTAAAAAAGGAGATGGATATACAGAGGAAGAGAAAAGACAGGGCACAGAAGTAACTTAAGGTAGCACTGTGGGCACACCTGCAAACCTTGCAGCCATTGACAGGAATTCCAAGGGAGAACACAGTGCAGCAATGGGGGTGGCTTGTGAAGCAAGGAAGAGAGCAGAGTGACCACCTGGGTCTAAGATTCCAGGTGTGGACCATGAGATTCCAGCTGTGCATGGTCCAACCCAGAAAGGTCAAAGACTAAGAAGTTATACAGAAGGAGGAAAACAACTCTTGTGGTAGAATGGTAGATTTGAAAGCTTACACCTAAGCACCTATCATTTTGTTTTAGTTGTCTACAAAACACCACCTGATTGGTCAGGATGGGAGCACCCCAGGGGCTGTCCAGCCTTGTCAGTCCCAATTCGTTAATTCCTGTTTCTGGTCTATGCTTGGCTCTTCCAGGTGCTGTGCTTGAGCCTGTATCAGTCACTCTCACCAACTGCCTTGTCTCCAGAGCTCAGGGATCCTCCAGAGGGCCTAAACGTTAGAGGCGAACACACCCTCCCTTGTTCTCAGGAACACCCCTAATTAATGTGCCCTCTTTGTGAGGAAGAAGAAAAGGCAGTACCTGTTAGTGAATGAGGCTCCTTCCAGGACCTGGAGGGATTGAGCAGGGAAATTAAGTAATCAGAGAGGTGACAACTTGAAATAACCAGGTGCTGGGCAGCAGTGCCCCTCTGACCTGGTGTATTGCTGTGTGGAGCCCAGTGCTTTTGGACAATTGCCTGGCTGTGCCTATGCTCCCCGCAGGGATAACAGGCTGTGTGCTTTAAGTGTTCAGTGGGGACCTTCCCGTCCTGGCAGGTCAATGGGAAAGGCGGCGTGCTGCCTTTAGGTTGGCGTTAGTGGGCAGCCGTGCTCTTTGTTGCAGGCTGTGTGCTTCTAGGTCCTGTCCCTGCTGAAGGGACAGATGTGGGGACACTTAATAATGGTATTTAAGGACTGCTGCCTGGTATTTGCTGTAAGAGGTTCCAGTACAGATCCATAAACCACAAGAAGCTCTGAAATAAAGGGGGTGATTCTTCCAGGGGCTCGTTGTACAATGGCCTTCAGCTAGTTTGTCTGAAAATTATCCTAAGAAAAACATTTAAAATAGTATTTGAAAGGCTGAGAAGAGCAAAATACCAGAACCAAGTGTGGGAAAGCCCCAGGTGACTGGAGCCTCTGTTATGCTCCTCAGAGAGACCCCTGGCTGGACCCCAGGCTGCCCTGGGCTGGCGGCTGCCCTTTGTCTGGGGCTGCACAGCTCCTGGCTGTGGTCAGCCAAGGCCTGCTAGCTCTGCCGCTCCCAGGGCAGGTGGCCCACTGGGGGTGCCTGTGGATGACTGTGCGTTTGTTGAGAGGTTAGGAAATCATCAGCTTGTTATTTGTTCCTTCACCCAACAAATCCTGCCAGGGCGCCATGGTGGGTGCCGAGGGTGCAGTGAGGTTTTTGCGTCAGGGTGCAAACAACAGTGGGGAACATGGGTCCTGAGCAGGACCAGGCCAGTGGCGACACGAGCCAGCAAGGAGGTAGTTTGCAGAGTAAAATTTACAACAGGATCCATTAAGATATGTAAAATAAAATGTAAAGCCACTGAGCTTTTAAAAATTAAAAAGTACTTTAAAGTATTATTTGATCCATTTTCTCATTTCACATTTTCCATGTTTTATGCAACAGGGAGTTAAGATGACTTTCACTCCTTGTTAGCCTCTTTCAAAGCATGGAGGCTTCAGGTATGGGGATTATAAATGGTATCATAATCTTTTTAAAAAATTTATTTAAAAATTTTTTTATTTAAAAATTTTTTATTTTAAAAAATCTTTTATTTATTTACTTATTTAGTACAGGATCTCACTACGCAGCTCAGACTTATAGTGATCCTCTTGTCCTAGCCTCCCCAGTGCTGGCATTACAGGCATGTACCACCATGCCCAGGTTCAGTGGCTAGCACAACATACAGTGCCCACAGTCAAACTTGAGTTCTTGTACTTGCCAGGCAGGGACTTAGACTGCTGAGCTATCTCCCCAGCCCTTTCCTTTTTTCTTTTTTTAAAAAGAAAATATTTTCTATAATAAGCATCTATTATTTCTCTAAAAAGCTGTGAAAGATGGTTTGTTAAATTTTTACATTAAATATATGAAATCTGTTTAAAATTTTTGTTTTGCTCATCCTCTCATGATGGACACAATGAAGTGAAGTCGGGTAAGGGGAGGGGGGACTTACTCAAGGTCCACATCTTGGTAGGAGCTGCACTTGGCCAGCTCTGTGGTCCTGGTGTCCAGCTCAGCAGTAACCACTGAACTTGTCGGGGTTTTTTTTTGTTTTGTTTTTTTAATTCCATTGCTCTACTTTGGGGCCTTTTTCAGCCAAATCCACTCCTGATGGAGCACATCCTAACCTCCTGTTCTGTATTGTGCTGTGCTATCTGACAGGTAGGAAGTGTCTTCCTCCATTCAAATTCTTGATGCCTGGGGTTCTGCACACTCTTTTCAGGGTCATTTGCCATTGGTTGTTGAGTAAAAGTATCTATGGTGGGCACTGCACTAGTGTTGGGAGTATAATGCTGATGAGACGCCCTCCTGGGCTCGAAGATGTTCACGCGGATCCAGGAGACCACCAAGAAATAGGCAGTTAAAGCACTGAGGCTGGGCCTTGTGGGGTGTCGGGACATCTCTGGAGGTCCCCATAAGGAAGTCACCGAGATCTGGCAAGGAAACTGGTGTGAGGTTGGAGGACGTGGGTAGGAAGATGGGATGAGGCGCTTTCAAGGTAGAGGCAAGTGATTTTGTCTTTTCCCCAAACATGTCTGAGAATAGGGGAGGCCAGAATTCCTCCTGGGAAAGAGATACTGCAACTAAATACATAGCATATGAACGGTAGCCCTGTCTGTGCATCCCAAACCTCCCTCAAGCTTTTTCTTCCCAGACCCCTTATCACCAGACCTTTTTCCTCTGTAGCCTTGGGACTTGTGAAGTTTATCTCTAGGGTCACTGAGTTATGTGACAGAGGCAAGTTCATGTTTGTTTTGTAACACTGAATTTGAAAATATTAGCAGCTTTCTCTTCCCTGTTGGTCATAGAGTAGATTTTCTTGTGAAAAAATGAGACAACAGGGATAAGAAGGTAAACTGAGTTAAAAACTTGGTAAATACACAAATGAGATTACATCAAATTAATAAGCTTCCACACAGCACGTGCTGGGATTACAGGCATGTGCCACCATTCCTAGCTAACGTGAACTTCATATTGTGTGTATTTTACTGTAGATTTGAAATGTATCAGCTGTTCTCATATTCCTAGGCCTGTGAGTTCTGTCACAAGCTGATCTTGGATGTCAGCACACACCTTCTGCCTGTCCCACTGCTGCTCCTGTTCCTTCAGATGAGACCCAGCCTGGCTTCTCAGTCCCGAGTGGCAGAGGGGTATGAGATTGTGGAGACCATGCTGCGTCCTGGCTTTATCAGGCTCTGTGCCTGGCACAGGATCTACAGAGATGGACCCAGAATCCTGGTGAGAGGTGCAGAGGATTCACCACAGCATTTGGCCCTGGGGGAGGGGCTTTGAGAGGGTGGCCCCGTGGGTGGGCAATGGGAAGCTCTCCTGGGGTTCCTGGAAGGACATGCAGGTGCTCCCCTCAGTTGCTCATTTCCTTGGAGGCCTCCACCTTGCTGCTGCGCTTCCCTCAGCTAGAGTGCAGTCTTGCCTTTCTTTCCCCATAAGGGCCCCCGCCTTGTCCTTACAGTGGCAGCTGCTGTGCTGCCTCCCTTCCAAAAACATTGCTTCGCCCGGCCCAAATTAATCTCCCCTCCTCCTGAGCTCCCACAGCCATCTCTTCCATCTCCATTTAGCACATATTTCATCCTGTCAGGTAACACAGCCCTTTATAGTTCTGCCTCTCTTGTTGAATGTATTTGGGGATTTTCACTGTGCCAAATAAAACATATGGACTGGAGCCAGCCATAGCACCCAGGTGTCATTTATCAGAACGTAAGGCATCTTCCCCAAATCAGTGTGTTCCTGGCTGTTGGCTCCACTTCCTTCTCCGCTGCTTCCTGATCCACATGGTAGAATGTGTTAGCTTTCCATCATTGTGACAAACTACCTGGGGAAAATCATTCTATCAAGAAAAGTTGACTTGGGCTCATGGTTTCAGAGGTGTCATCCATGGCAGGTTAGCTCTGTGGCTGTTGGTCCTATGGCAAAGCCTTAAGTTCATTAAGGCTGGTGGCGGGAAAGCCAGGAGGAAGAAAGGGGTCAGGGTCTCCAATCCCCTTCAAGGGCATCGCCCCCCACAACCTAACTTCCTTCTGCCCTGCCCTGCTGCCTGAATGCCCTACTACCTCATGGTACCGCCATAGGCTGGTGACCAAACATTTAGCACCTAAGCCTTTAGGGAACACGTCAGACCTGAACTCTACTACACGGACAGGTACCACCCCGGGACAGCCAGGTCTGGCCCACCGCTGTCTTTCAAGAGCTCAGCCTAGCATGCTTCCTGTCAGAACTATGTTTGTGACCACCTTGTGGTCAGTTAACGTGGCCAGGGGAGCTCAAGAATCTGCAAGGTGGCCAATGCCCATGTGCCCTGGGCAGGAGGCACCCTGGGGTCCTGAGAGTCACACTCTGGCCTTGAGTGTGGCAGGCCGCTTGGTCTTGCCTGCTTTCCTCCCCAGCTTCCACCCCCCTCCCCTTCCCACCTCCCCTGAGGTGCTCTCCTTTCTTTCTGGCCATTTCTTCTCTGTGAGGGCTGCTTCTTATACCCATCCCTCATTCCTTGCTAGCATCAGCGTCCCCTGCCATATGCCTTCCCATTATGTTCAATTCCACCCCATGATTTCAGTCCAGCCCTTCCCTCAGCTGCTGTTTGAAAATTCCAGTTACTGCTCTGATACAGTGACTCACTCACACGTTCTGCTGTCCAGTGGTCACCTCCCTCATGCAGTGTCCCACCAGGCCTCCAACTGTAGGTTCCATGCATCTTTTTCCCTCTCTGATCCCGTTGCCCTGACCACCTGCCTTGTGACTGTGTCACCAGCCATCCCATGGTGAATCTGAGTCATTTTCACTCTTGAGTCTTTGCCTCCTGTGTGTAATCTGTCACCAGGCCATTCCTATTTTGTCACAGCACCTCTCAGATCTGGTGGCCCACAAGGCCTGCGTCATCTCTCCTGCCTGTGGTGGCCTCCACAGGCTCCTCAGAGCATGCCTCCCCAGGGTGCTGCCCCAGGACTGTTCTAAACACATCTGGTTATGTCACGTCCATGCATAAATCACTTCAGGGGCTCCCTGCTGCTCCTGGAATAAAAGTTGCACTTCAGTGACTGAGGGAGGAAATTAAAGTTGTTATTTACAAATGAAGCTTTAACATAAGAGTTAAAAAAGCAGAGTACTTTTTAAATTCTGGAAGAGAAAGAGAGTGCTAGGGTGTGGCTTCCTGGTAGATTGAGAAATCAGCATGCACATGGTACCCTAGGTTTGATACCCAGCACTAGGAGAAAAGAGGGAAGAGGAGAAGGTGAGAGTGTTAGGTTTAGGGAATATATTATTTCTCTGATATCTTTTTTCTGTGTGTTTAGTACAGGGTCTATAGGATCTCACTACAAAGATTGGACTCACAATGATCCTCCTGTCTATAGCTTCCCAAATGCTGGGATTACAGGGGTGCTCCACCATGCCCAGTCTCAATGGCCATCTCAGTGAGCCCTGGGATGAGGTCAGCACAGAAAGCCCGGGGACTGAACCCCTGGCCCCTGCGATTGCCTAAGCAGGTGATTTAATCCACTGAGCTATCTGACCAGCCTTTCTGCTATCTCTTTAAAAAGCTACAAACATAAAATAAAAATGAGCTACAGGAGATAAAATAAAAATGAAAAACTGTTAAGAATAGTAATGATATTGTATCAAATATACTATAATCCTAGGCTTCTCCAAAGCTAATTCCTCAAGCCCCCAAACAGCCTGAAGGTTCTGATGGTGACAGTGCACAGGCGCTACATGAACCAGTGTGAGATCTGAGTTGTATGGAAATCTGCATGCGGGATGGGGCTGGAAACAGCTTAGCCACTGTCTGCAAGGCAGGTAGACTGCAGCTGCGGACTGAGCAACTCTCTCCCTTTTTGCAGTGAGTGGGCTTTGCCCTGGTGGCAGAAGTGGACTTGCTTTGGGGCAGGAAGAGGACTCTTGGGTTCCTATCTGGGAAGGTTCCTTTCTGCTGGGGAGAAAGAACAGGGGGAATGGATGTTGAGTCAGTGCCTGTGATGACTGGAATTTCATGTTGCTCCATGGCAGACTCATTGCTTCCTGGTACCAACACTGAGGCACCAATTGCAGAGAATTCTCGGTTTCTATAGTTACGGTGCCCAAGGTTCAAACTTTTAAGTACCACCTTCTGTCTTGTGTGCTGCATTATGAGTGTTTAGTTGCAAAGAACAGAAGAATCGAAGAATAGTGGTTTAAACAAGCAGGGGTGCATTTTTCTCACAAGATACTGAACCTAGCGGGAAGCTGGCGTGAGTCCTCATCAGAGTCACTCCAGCTGTTGGCTTTTGTTTCCACGGCAACACTGTACTGGTCACAGGTGGAGCCCTTAGGTCTACAGTGAAGGGGAGAAGAATTTGGAAAGGTTCCTCTCGTCATCCCTCTTCTTTTATTAGGAAACTTGTATTAGAACACACCTTTTAGTCAGGCCTTCCCACCAACACCATGACACATGGCCATCTGTGACCTCAAGGGAGGCAGACAAGTATATTAATGTCTTCATCAGAGTTGGGGGACATTTACAAGGAAGGAAAGAATAAAGATAACAGAGCCCGTCCCTGCTTACACCAGATACATCTCAGTAGAGTCCTCATGCTGTGCACTGTTGCTGAAGTGTTTTTGTGCTCCCTTTTCTCTTTTGAAATTCAAATATATTTTACCAGTATTTTTGCAGGGTGCTTCTGTAGAATGTAGTTTTAATCATATGAGCTCAGCTTTCAACAGGCCAAAGACACTTGTTGGACTGGTTTCTGAAAGCCACGTTTCTGTGTTGTGTTAGTTTTTCCGCTAGCAAGCAGCAATGAGACATTTGTGGTGTACAGTTAAACTGTGCTAATCCTCTGTTCATAATAGCAGTGCTGGTTGTGGGGGCACACTCCTGTAATCCCAGAACTCAGGAGGGCAGGCAAGAGGGCCACTAAGCTAAAAACTAGCCTGGGTTACATAGTGAATTCAAGGCCAGCCCAAACTCCATAGAGATAGAGGGGCCTTCCTGTCTCATGAAACCTAAAAACATAAAATAGCAGTGAGTCTGAGTGGCCCATGGCCAACATCTGAATGTTAGGGTGAGTCAGCATATGGAAACTTTATTCTTTAAAAAAAAGAAAAAAAATTATTTATTTGTTTGTTACAGGGTCTCGCTACACACATGCGGGGTAGCACAACATGTGGTATGATACCCGTGTTTGAACCTGGGTCCTTGTGCTTGCCAGGCAGGTACTTAGACCACTGAACTATCTCCCTGGACCAGAGATTTTATTGTTATCTCTAGTGTTTATAGTCATTTTTCATCATTCAGTTGTGTCATATGCATCTGTAGGAATGAACTTGAACTGTGTGATCTGGGGTGACGTGAGCCCTGTCTGTCTTGTTTATCATCTGCCTAGTGGAGTGCCTGGTCCAGAGGCAGTGCCCTGAGAACAGAGTTGGGAGAATGTAATCACCAGCAGCTTCTGACAGTAGCCTGTCACTGTTCAGCAAAGGGGCCAGTCTTACTGGCCATGTGTTCTGGACCAGTGCTGTATGTGAAGAGAACGTTCGGGAAACGTGGGCTACCCACAGATACTCAGTTCCTCAGATTCTCTATGGTGGTTCTGCCTTTTCCTTGAAAGTTCATATTTTGTAGGCCAGGGGTTAGAAAGGGTGACCCGGTCCTGTTCCCATGTCCCAGAGGATTGTCAAGATCCCCCTCACTTGGATCACACCAGCTGACTGAATTTCAGCCTTTGGCCTGGACGGTAGGCCCTGGGTGGTGACGCTGCTTAGGGAAACATTAAGTTTATCTTTCTGAAGCAGTAACAATGATGATGCTTTGTAAGACAGTTTAAAGATTAGGAGAGCATTTTGCCATATGTAATACATATTATAATGTAGTATATTCCATGTTTGGAATAGTACCTAAATAAAATGTCAGCAGCTCTAATTCCACTGCTTCTTTTCCATAATTCTAAAAATCAAAAGCTCCTGATATATCAAAGTTGCTTCTTTGCAGAAATTCTGACCTGACATGAACTGAGTGATGCTCACAGTCTAACCCAAGGAGAAGTGAGGCGGTTCTGAGGCTCTATTTAGCCACTCGGTGTGAATATTCGCACATTTTGCTGAAGAAGCATCCACGTGGCTGACTGCAGGGCGCTACCCCAGCCCTGCAGCAGTGTTGCATAACCTTAGCGTGTTCAGATGAAAACTTCTGGATTCAAAAGCAAGGAAAGCTCCAGATTTCACATCTAGGACTGTGGACCTGTTTTTTTTTTTTTTTTTTTTTTCTTCTTTTTTTCCCTACCCTCCTGAATTTCAGCCTCTGCTGGGACCAGGTCAGGAGGCCACATCGTCCAGGGTACACACAGCTGTGTCCAAGAGGCATTTGAGGCAGTGACAGAACACAGGGCTTCCCTTGATCAGGTGTGGCATATGCATCTGTGGATGGCAGCCACAGCCGCTGAGAGGGAGCCACTCGTGGGACAAGGGCTTTTCCAGAAGTGGAGGAGCCTGAAGAAGGAAGCCACTGTTGTCATTGGGGTCAGAAGAGGCTTTCTAAGCTATACCTAGACCGAGACCTTGGTGTCTCAGGGTCCCTAGCCTTGGTTTCTGGCTATCATCATGAGATTGTTAATAGCACAGTCTTTCACTCTCAAAAGTGCCCTTGTTCGGACCATTAGAGCATATGGTCCTCGCTAGCTAGAGACCAGCATAGGGAGCTGAGAGAACTGAGAGGTCATTGAAAAAATTTAAACAATGAATACTTTAAAAAGCAGTTGTGATCATTTGGACTGCGTGGCTCTGCAGATCATCCTGTTGGCCTCCAGGTGGTTGGAAAAGACATCAGACCTGGTAACTGAGTTCTGGTCAGCCTTGGCACAATAGGGCAGAGGACTGTTGGTCCTGTGTCCATAGATACAGAGAAGCAGAGCCAGTGTCTGTAAATCTGTGACATGAAAATGCTCTCTCCTTAGCTGAACTCTCAGGAATTCCTGTGCTGTCTGGGGCGCCCTCAGAAACAATTATAGATCTGTCTTAGAAACCCCAGAAGGGTGGTGTCCGTTCCGTTCCTTTCTGTGTGTGTGTGTGTGTGTGTGTGTGTGTGTGGTGTCCCCTTGCGAAATCTGATGATCACCTGCCTCGCAAGATTTGCTCTGCTTTGTGCAATCTGATTTTCTTTGCTGGCCAGAGCTGTAGTTGGCAGCTACTTATTCAGCCTCATGCTTGCAGCCAAAAAGAGAAGGCAAAATTCAGGAGAACTGAGATTTGTGTTTTACATTTTGTGTGGGATGTTTTCAGTGCCTGGGGGACACAGAGTCACCCATGGGGATTCCTTTCCTCTTGGTTCTTGTTTCTGTCACATTTTGAGCTCTCCTGTCTGCCGTTGGGTAGGTGGAAAGATAAAAACTACATGACAGCTGGTAATCCCCTCTGGGCCATGCAGAGGGACGCAGTTTAAGCAAACGCAGTGGTAAGAAGCAGATGAATGCTTGGTGATGGGAGGGAACTGGGTCTTTCCAGAGCTGCCAAAAGGCTGCTGTGTGAGGAGCCACCTTCCTCGTGTTGGTGGCCCGGAAGGTGGGGCAGATGTTGACAGGAGGAGGAGAACTGAGCCTTCTGGGGCCCATGTGCCTGGGGACCCACCGGCTGGCTCCTACCAAGGTGGCTCATTGCAGTCTGGTGACCCAGGAAATGACAATCTCAGAATGTGCAACTCGTCTCCCAGGAGCACACCACATGAACACAGCACACACACACATAGACACACACACACATGCATGCACACACGCATACACACAGTATAAGAATACTGATGTCTTCATTTATTCTAACTCTTGCCTTCTTCCTCCAAAGACAAGTTAAGTTATAATTTCAGAGCTTGTTAATACATTTTGTACAGATGGAAATAAATGGTCTAGAGTCAGGTGGATGCTCTTTGGAGGACATACTTGGCAGGTTATGCAGACATAACATGTTGCGATGCTGGCAGCAGGAAAACATGAGCCAGGTGAGGGCCCCTGGGGCATTTCAGAGAATCCCTACAATGTCACTCAAGGCTACTAAACCTGGGCTCCTTGGCCAAGCATCAGGACTCTAAGAGCTTCACAAGTTAATGAAGGGGGTTGTGTGCACATGTATATTTTTTCTAGGGGAAAATTCCATAGCTTTCAGGAGATACACACACATACTCTCTCTCTCTCTCTCTCTCTCTCTCTCTCTCTCTCTCTCCAACCAGAAAACCTGAGACTTGTAGACATTCACAGAGAATTAATCAATTCACACTCACTGAGGTGCCAACAGGTAGGTAGATGAAGTATTCGACATTGCCAGCCATTACAGTCATGCAATTAGAGCAACACTGAGATCCCAGCTTACCCTAGAAACAGTGGCAATCACCAAGAAACCAAATGACAAATGATGCTGATAGTGCTGGGTAAAAGGAACCCTAAAAGGAACCCTTCTCCATTGCTGATGGGAATGTCAATTAGCACAAGCGCTATAGAAATCAGTATGACGATTCCTCAAAAAACTAGAATTGGAGAGTCCATTTCACCCAACTGTGCCTTTGCTAGGTATATTCCCCAAAATTAAAGACCTCCTGTTACAGTGATCCTGCATACCTGTGTTTATAACAGCACAGTTTATAGTAGTTAAGTCTTGGAGGCAGGCTATGTCTGTCAATGGATGAATGGATAAAAAAAAATATGGTATTAACCCACACTAGGGTACTACTCTGGCATCAAAAAAAAAAAAAAAAAGACTTGAATAACTTGTAGAAAAATGGATGCCCCTGGAGACCACCACAATGTTACATGAAAAAAAATGAGACACATAAACCTGGGTATCTTATGGTCTCTCTTATGGGAGAAACACAAAATATAAGTAAAGAACAAAATGAAAGGTAGGTAGTAAGAAGTAGGAAAATAGATCTCTTTCAATTGGAAAAGGAATGAAGAGATGGAAAGAGAGCAGATGGAAAGTAACAAGTAATGAAGAGCTATTCTGTTCCTGTACCAACTTCCCATGATGAGTGCAATCACTGAGCCCTGCAAACACAGAGTAATAAAAAATAAATTTGGCTGTGGCCTACATTTAAGGGCGGAGTGGCATGGGGAGGCCATAGCTTTTCCCTGGCCACCTGAAGAAATTTAACTCTGACCTACCTGTGTTTGCTGTCCCTCATGGCACTGCCTTGCAGATGCACAGGGCTATTTTTCTCCACTCTCTGTAGCATACAAATCATTCTTTCTCAGAGGGTGGGTCATCCCAGTCAAAGAAAAAGTCCTCCCATTCAAGGAGGCTGAGGTGGTTGGGCACAGCTTGAAGAACCTGACTTTTAAGTTGGATTCATTGATCAAAATTTCTCATTCAAGGATCTCTCTCCAGATGGTATTACTCCTAGGAGTGTGACGCAGCAGAGGGGCAGCAGCACACTTTCCCAGCCAAGAGGAACATACATCATTTCCAGGTAAAGACCTGTAGAGAGCCCTTCCTAGTCTTCGTCTCCATCTGGGGAGTTTATATTTGTAATCCCATGGATAACTTATCAGAACCCCATCAAGTTAATTCCAATCTACCACTTCCAGTGCAATCCATGGTGAGAAAACACTAAAGCATGTTTATAGTTAAAGGCTGCCAAGGGGTCCTAAGTCCAGCCATAGTGATGGCTATCTGGAACAAAGGCCTTGACCCAGGGCCCATCCTGGGTTTTATGCAGTCCTAGAGGAGGAGTGGTTTGAGGATGAATGACTGAGAATGGCAGGAAGTAGGTGAGTACTGTGAGCTGGGCTGGGTAGCAGGCCTGCATTCACCTCTATAATACACAGAGAAAAGGATATGCAGAGAGTAATCTGCATTACACAATTGAGATAGTGTCTAATATCTTGTGTCTGGTGCTTCAGCTCTGATGCATTATCTTTCAAGCCTCAGGAAGTCATAGCCTCTACCTGGAGGCTCAAGCCCAGCCAGGGTGTGGAGCATTGGCTCTTCATTTTGTCTCAAACCCTCATATTAAAGAGCAGTAGGTGAGAGTCTGTGGGGAAAACATGCGTGCTGTCTTCAAAGGTGACCACCAGCACCTCGGCTAGACCAATATGCATTGCTTAAAGCCAATTGAAGGGATAAGGAAAAGTCCTAGCCAGCTCGGTACATGTCAATACATGGAAGCAGGGTGAAGCTCAGCCAAAATGGAGACAGTCGCTCTTCTTTCCAGGAGAGTCACCCAGGTGGTCCTCCACAAAGACCCAGGCTGTTCATAAGGCAGAGCCTCCCATACTTTCACTGTGGCAAGCTTGGGCCATACACTGTGGTGGGACCCTGCCCCTCACCGTGAGGGAGCTGATTTCTTTCAAGGAGGCCCAGTTTGTCCCTTGGACGTTTGCGACAAGCCTGTCTTGAGTTGGACAATGACGCTATGTCAGTCTGCGAGTGTGACTGTCTCTGCTCAAGTGCAGTGTTGGTACACTCCCAGCCTGCCTGTGGCGTTTGGCTTGGGCCTGTTCCTATTGGTTCTGTCATTTGTCCTATTTCAGTAACGACAGATCTTTGTGATGCTGGACCTTGTGCAAAGGATGCAATTCAAGAACAATTGAGCATAGCAGCAACTTAGCTTTCAGACCATTGAGTAGAGTTCTCCCTAAGAGCTGAGTGTATAAAAGGCTTTAATTTTCTACACTACATATTCCAGTAGTATTTTAACTTTTCAGGAACTTGAGTGGTTGGGTGAATGATGGTTTTGATTCATAGGAATGTGATTAAAACAATGCTCATTACTTCTATTTTTCAATCTAGACTCCAGTGCTTGCTAAGTGTGTGGTGTGGTGGGGATAGAGGCAGACTTCTTAAGGAGGAATGAGCTTTTCCTTTAAGGGCTGCATTAGCTTTTGGTTACTGTAAGAAAGCACTTGAGATAGTCAGCTTAGACAGAGGAAAGTTTTATTATAAGCTTCACTGAAATTTGAATTTCATACCATTTTCATGTGCCACAAAAAATGTTCCTCTTGATTTTTCCTTTGAATCATTTACAAACATAAAAACTATTTTACCCAGCATTTGGGAGGCTGAGGCAGGAGGATCAGTGTGAGTTCAGGACCAGCCTGGGCTACAAAAGTGAGCTCAAGGCCAGCCTGAATGGCATAGTGAGACCCTGTCTCAAAAAGATAAAAAGACAGGGGCAACCCGCTCGGGTCCCCTTCTGTTGCTCTTCCCAGATAGAAGATTTCTTTCTCTTAATAAATCTATTCTGCCCATAAAAAAGATAAAAAGACAAAAAAAATGGGCTTATAGGTTACACAGAAGCAGGAAGTGGGCTGGAGTTGTCCGATGCCTCAGAAACTACCACCTTGATATGCGCAGAATCAGAGCTGCTGGCACCGGAATGAGATGGGGGAGAGTCAGTGTTGGCTGCTGGGGAATGGGGAAGATGGACCAAAGGGCCAGTGGGTGACTTCTGGGCTTCCATTTTCTGCCAAGGGCAGTGGTCACAAGCTCATGTATTTGTCAGAATTGACTGAGAGTATGTTTAAGACCTGAACATTCTGTGGTGTACACATTTTACTTCAGTAGGTAGAAAAGGAACCAAAGCTGCAGAACCTCTGTAGGATCTCAGTGGTCTGTACCAGACATCGAGCATTTCTTTCTCAGGTGTGTGCCTGTGGTCACCTGGGCAGCCCTGAACTCCTCGAGGTGGTCTTCTGGATAGGGTGCTTCTTTAGGCGGCTGTACACATGCAGGAAAACCAAGCAACAGCTGTGCATATTTCAGTCCTGCGCTTGTTACATTGCTCAAGCACAGCCTGACTTCAGGTGGCTGTGTCTCCTAATTTGAGAAAATATGTTTACAGTACAAAAACACTGTATCTCTTATGCATGAAACCTGCTAAGTCTCAATCTTTGAATGGATGTCAGGTATAAGACAACAGGACATACCATAAGAAATACCAAGTTTCTATAAAGAAATAGTTTTGTGGCAGGCCAGAACGGGCCTGTCCTGCATTATCCATGCAGTGGACAGGACACTATGATGGGGCTTCCTCCCCCTGTGAAAGCAAGACTGTCTGTGACCTCAGCAGGCCCCTTTGGCTGTGGCCCAACCTCTTCCTTGAGTCTAGAACTGCTCATTGCTTGCTGTCTTCTGTGCCCGCCACATACCATGGGTGAAGCCAGGCTGAAGTGATGAGCCAGGTCTTTGTGTCCTTTTGCCAGAGAAGCTGGGCACTGAAGCCAGGCAGGGAGGAAGCATTCCAAACTCTTGTACCTCCAGATCCATGCGCCGGCTCTATCCAGTTGTATGTCTTTCCACCTCTGCCCCTCCTGTAGTTGTTTCATAAATCTTCACATTGCTATGGTTTTACTTAGCAACCTCATCCTGGTTCATGAGAACCATTGCTTCCCCTTCCCTGTCCATAGGGACCCACATCTGGCTTGTTGCTGTGCTGTGTGCATGTGTGTGCATGTGTGCGCATGTGTGCGTGTGTGCATGTGTGTGTGTGTGTGTGTGTGTGTGTGTGTGTGTTTGCTTGAATGTGCACCAACTTCGATCTCTGGCAAAGTAACAGTTGGGGTCTAGCATGAGAGAGAGACTTACTTCTCTTACATTGCTCTTACTGTTAAGCAAAAGAAAGCATAAATGTTTTTTGCTTTTTTTTTTTTCCTTTTTTTTTTAAGTAATCACAGAAAGAACTATTAGAGGAATTAGTGGGTGAGTTTTATGATTCACTGGGCACTGAGAATGAAGCAGCAGGGAATTGAAAGATTTTGCAATATGAGACCTAAATTATCAGGAACGGTCGTGTTCTGGGAGCCAACCAACATGTCGCTCCTCAGTAGTAATGGGCAGAGGGCTCTGTCCCTGCCTTTCCCTTAGCAGCACAGGGCTGCTCTGAGTCGTAAAGCCACAGTCTTCAGGAACACATTGCTGTTTCCTTACCAACTCTTAGCTGCATCCCTTCTGATTAGTAAAACTGGTAGAGCAGAGCATTTATTAGATGTGACAGCAGCCCTTGAATTTATTCTTCTGTGCAATGGTTCTGTATACTTGGGCAAGCCCTTCAAGTTCCTTGAGCTATAGTGCTCAATGAAATGAGAAGTAGTAACATTTCCTTCTCCATTATAAGAATTTGAGGATTAAATGAGATAGTTTGGCCAAAGTTCTGACTGCAGCGTTTCGTTTCTGTTGTCCCCTTAGATAATACTGGATAATATTGTTAATAAATTAGAACCCGTGGAACAGGAGGATATCATCTTACATGAAATAAACCTGGCACAAAAAGTTGATTAATTGATATACTTGTATATGGAAGTGAATGAAGTTGATTTTATAGACTAAAGGGTTCAGAGAAGCTGGGCCAAGTAGAAGGAAGAAGAGCTCTATGGAGGCTGCACAGTGGGAACTGAAATACTGTTAGATATGAGGAGAAATAACTTTTAATGTCCTAAAACAGTAGAGTGGCTGGAGCTTATGACAGTTTTCATATTTTATAATGAACCAGAAGAGAAGAGTCCAAAGGTCTCCAATATAAAGAATGATAAATATTTTAGGAGATGGAAAGTCTACCTCCCCATTATAATCATTGTACATTGTATACATATATGTAGTATTATCATCACGAAGCCTGGAAATATGTAGTCATGTTGGATGTAGGACTAACTATAATGCATCCCTCCAAGTCGTCTTACATAGTTATTATGTTATTCATATTTTTCTCAGCGCTATCTCCACACTCTTCCTCTCCCCTTTCCTTGCCAATATTTCATAGGCTTCATATGCATTTTAGTTATATCACATCTAATTTTAATTTTATCCTGAGAATTGATCTAGGATGAAAACATTGAGGAGTTCAAAAAAAGCATTTACACAAATATATGGATACAAATGTACATGGGTTGGCTTATGGGATGATCACTTGCATCCAACAGAGCTACCAGGTGTTGGCCTGTGTTGATGGGGGACAGGGAGCAAGAGAGACATGGACACCTGGCCTTCTTGGAGTTTGCTCATGGACAGGGAGATGCAGGTAAAAGAAGGTGACCTCAGGAGGCAGCAAGAAGCGGCCACCTCTGTGCTCAGGGGTGGCCCAGCTGGGTGAGCTCCTGGAAGGAGAGGAGAGCTCAAGGAGGTGTAGCTGGTGACCCTGCAGGGACCTATGGGGCAGGGGTGAAGGGACCCAGGCCAGTGGGGTTGGAGCCTGAGTGAGGGAGAGGAGAGGCCACAGCTCTGGGCCCTATAGGGCCGAGTAAGTCCCTGTTGAAAGGTGCCTTTTCAGTTTCTGATAGCCTGTTCACCCAACACGTCCATACCCTGCTCCCAGAGCCTGCTTGTAAGTTACCTTGCACTCTAAAAGGAACTTCCCAGAGATTCAGTGAAAGATCCTAAGACAGGAGATTCAGCTGGATCCAGTGCAGAGGCCCTTACACAAGAGAGGCCAGAAGACCAGAGTTATAGTAGGAAAGGAAGAGGCCATGGGCCAAAGAATGCAGGCTGACTCCAAAACCAAAAGAGAGCAAGGAGGTAAAATTTCCCTCATTGCTTCAAGAAGGAGCACAGCTATACCAACCCCTTGATTCTAGGCTTCTGATCTCTAGAGCTATAACAGTTTTCTTTTTTTTTTTTTTTTTTTTTTTTGTGGGACCAGGGTTCAAACTCACGACCTTGCACTTGCCCAGCAGGCACTTGTGCCTCGGAGCTATCTCCCCAGCCCCAACAGTTTTCTTTAAAAAAAAAAAAAAAAAAGGTTTTCTGTTTGGTTTGTTTGTTGAGGTAGGATCTTACTACATAGTGCAGGCAGGCCTCAAATTCTCAATCTTCTTGTCTCAGCCTCCACTGGAATTATAGGCATGTGTCATCTCCCCCAGAATCAAAGAATAAATTCATGTTGTTTAGAGTTGCTATGTTGTGGTCATTTGCTGAACATCAATAGGCCCGTAATGTTCTGCTGAAGGATTTTGGGCAAGGGGCAACACAATTGCAATCGTAGTTAGCAGAGAGGCTCCCTAGGAGGCCTGGGCTGTGGTCTCTGGAGAGACCAGTCAGAGGTTGAGACTTGGGAGGTGATAGCAGTGGGGAGAAACCTGTAGACTTTGGAAACAGAGCCAGAAGGAGCTGCTGATGGCCTGGTACAAGGACGTGGAGCATGGTAAACAGAGGCAGCCTTCAAGGTGGCTTATGCATCTGGGAACACTGCTGAAAACAGGGAAGGTGGGCAAAGAGGGAGATGGAGGGGTGACTTAATGCATCCTGTTAGGGACACATTACAGCTGGACATGCCTCTTGGACCTTGAAGTCTACATTAAATGGGCAGCTGAACATGTTGGCATGGGCCTAGGAAGACCAGCGGTCCATGTGTCCCTTCTCTGGAGCAGTGTCCATCCTCCCATGGGGCCTTGCAGGTGAGCCAGTCACTGACAGACCCATTGGCCCACTGGATTTGATCTATATGGTCCTGTGTCCTGAGCTCAGTTTTCTTGGCCAAATGAGCAATTCAGAGTCCAAATGAGGCCCAGGATGTTTGATAGAGTGATAAAGGAAACAATGTAGTTTAATTTGTGCCCCAAATGTGTTTGGTGATTGAATGCTTTTTCACAGAGCTAAATGGGTTCTGTGAATCTTAATTGATGTTTAACTTTTAATTGTGTGCATGTGGGGTAGCCAGTTGGAGTGGTGCCTAATAAGGCTGATGAGTGTACAGTATTTGCATGCGGCACCCTTCCCAGGGCAGCTAGAGAGAGACACTCCATGCGGGGGAGGCAGTCTGAGAAACAGGTTGATTTGGGGAAAAGTGAAAAATTGTCTGTCTATCTTTAATAAATGTGGAGTTTCTATTACTTTCTCCCCCCCCCCCACCCCCTTTAAAGAGCGTTGTAAGCAGCGCTGGCTTATTTACAGTGGAAGGAATTTGAATTCGCAGAAGTTGATGGTTCGGATTCCTGGGTAGCCCAGCAAGTGCGGTTCACCGCACATCTGTTCCCTGTGACTCGCTTTGCTGAGTGCTGAAGGTGTGGGGTGGGGAACGGCTGCAGCTATCAGGGTGCCTTTAGACCATCATCCCATTGGCTTAAGAGAGAAGGAAAGCCATCCTTGCCTACAAAGCCAGGAAGGGGCAGGAGCCCTGCACAAGCTTTCCTGTGGTTCATGTGGCTATCTAGTTCTTTGGTGTCCTGTGCTTGGTGGCTTCCTCTGCAGGTCAGGAAGAAGTACCAGTTCCAGCTGTGGCATCTCGACTGGCTTCTGGAGTTTGTGATTGATTCATGATCCAGTACTGGGATTATGGGTGTAAGCGCCCTGGGACAGATACTCTGCATACAAATGTAAGGAAGGGGGAGAGGTTGGCTAGCTGCAGGTGCTGTAGCCCCTCCTTTTGCTCTTGCTTTTCACCACTGCTGTGAACTGCTGTCCTCTGCCATGAGCCACTCTGCCTTGTAACCAGCCAGGTATGGACTGAAACCCCTATAAGCTGTGAGCTAAATAAACCTTTTCTTCCTTAATTTGGGGTGTTGGGTATTTTGTCCCAGCAATGAGAGAAAAGTGACTAAGACAGACCCAAAGGAAAAGAGAAGGGTGGTCTTCTCCAGGTGTGACATACTCTTTGAGAAGTCCTTTAGGAGGCTTTCCTCAGACTCACTCCCCAAGATTGGATCACATGTCCATTTGTGAACCAGTCACTGGCTGAGGAAGTGGGATGAGCGCACTGGGTGAACCACAGTGTGCCCATTTTTATAAAGTTTTATTGGCACAATTGAATGCACATTATCTATGGCTGCTTTTGTGCTGTGGCAGCAGTGGTGAGTAGGGAGCTGAGCTGTCTGCCTCCCCACAGAGCCTAATGTTTGCTATCTGCCCATTATAGTCAGAACCCACCTCTGGCTTTGACTAATTAATATCTGGGATGTATGGATTGTGGAAAGGCTAGCATAGCATCTCCCAAGATACAGTAGAGGCATACAGAACAGATTAGGCCTGGGGAAATGGAATTTTAATACATTAAAAATAGCTATGAATACTTGTAGCTATTTTTTTGAAGTTTGTAGCTTAATATTCTAACAAAAGATGTTCTACAAATACTTATAATTGAAAATTATCTTTCCTTTCAGTGTAAAATAGGAAAAAAGAAAACCTTTCTATCAGGTTATCACATTGGGCTTCAGAGAAGCATAATGAGTTTGAAATAGATCCACCTAAGGACATAAAAGTATTTTTAAATTCTGGAAGGAAACAGTAATATTAAAAAATCCAGTGTATACAGTTTAAAAAACTATGTTCAAGGGAGGAGGCATAGGCTCTCTGGTGAACTTTTACTTTACCTTCCTTTTTGTACTTCAGGAGATTTTATTTAAAAAACCGAAATGAATAGAGCAAACAAAGTTCAAGGGTTTTTTGGGGACAAGATCTTGCTGAGTGACCCAGGCTTCTCTCTAACTCAAGACCCTCCCACCTCAGCTTTCTGTGTAGCTGGAATTGCAGATGCCTGTTACCACACCTAGCTAAATTTAAAACGATTGATGAATATGCAGCATGAGAGATTCTTAGAGAATTAAACTAAGTATCTTGGGTGGGCACACAATTTTATTATTTATTTATTTATTTATTTATTTATATTTATTTATTTATTTTATTTTTCTTGTTTCCAAACCTTTGTTTGTTTATTCACTCATTTTTATGGCCAGCTCAGCCTGCCCCCCAAAGGCAGGGCTGGCGCAGCATGTGGTGCCGGGGATCGAACCACGGTCCCTGCAGCCGCCCAAACTTTTCCAAGTAGGCGCTTTAGACCACTGAGCCATCCTGCCGGGCCCAGTCACACAATTTTATAGTGTGATAAATATTACAGATATTAGGACACACATGCATGAATACACACACACACACACACACACACACACACACACACACACACCAGAACAAGTAGGACTGAGGAGGTCTGAGTAGGCAGGAAGTGGGAGGTGGTTGGACAGAGAGAATTATATCCAAGGACTGACCTGCTGGCTGGATTTCGAGGTAGCCAGTCATATCTGTGGAGTCCTTTCAAAATAAAACAACCATCAGAGGCGTAGGCCAGGGCTGGTAGGAAGTAGGGCAAAGTTGGATTCTGCACCACCCCCCAGGACCCGAGGGAGCCAAGCTCAGGGCTCCAGAAGGAAGGGCATGGCATTGCGGACACTGTGTCCACAGCCCAGCAACCTCTGGGCACCTGTATCCCTTCTAGGAGGGATTTCCTTGTACAGTATATCTGAATCTTGGCTCATATTAGAATCACTTTGGAAGTTTTTTTTGAACAACACTCATTTTTTTTTTTAAAAGGCCACTCACGTCGGTGGAACTCTAATCCCTGGGGTCAGCCCCATGTCTGGGGAGCATTTAAAGCTCTCC
>PVJA010020723.1:0-36578 GCA_004027025.1 Myocastor coypus | reverse complement strand
TTGTTAGAATATTCTGTAGCACTGGTTTTGATGTCATGAAATTCTTCAGCTGTTCTTTGTTATGGAAATATTTCACTTCTCCCTCATACTTGAAGGAGAGTTTTGCCGGGTACAATAGTCTGGGCTGAAAATTGTTTCCATGGAGGACTTGAAGCACTCTGCTCCATGCTCTTCTTGACTTCATGGTTTGTGAAGAGAACTCTGCTGTTATTCGGATGGGTTTTCCTTTAAATGTGATCTGTTTCTTTTCTCTAGCAGCTTTTAGTGTATTATTCTTCAGCTGGATTTCTGGCATCTTGACTATATTATATGTCTTGGCGCGTTTTTAGTTGGGTTGATATTCTTTGGAGTTCTGTAGGCTTCAGTTACCTGAATGTCTGATTGTTTTCTCAGATTTGGGAAGTTTTCTGCTATTACTTCTGCCCACATTCTTTTTATATCATTTGTAATTGACTCCTTGTTTCTCATTGATTCCCATTAATCTCACGTTGTTCATTTTCGCATCGTCTTGCAGATGATGAATTATTTTTTTCTGCATTCTGGTTGTTTTTTTTTTTTGTCTTTTTGAGACAGGGTCTCACTATGCAGTTCAGGCTGGCCTTGAGCTCACTTTCATAGCCCAGGCTGGTCTCGAACTCGCACTGATCCTCCTGCCTCAACCTCCCGAGTGCTGGGATTACAGGCGTGCGCCACCACGCCCGGCTTTTCATTCTGGTTGTTTTTAAAAGATCCTTTCTTACTCTTTCACTGGCTGCAACTGTGTCTTCAAGGTTCGAAAGTCTATCTTCATTTTCGTTCATTCGGCTCTGCCAACTTGTGATCGAGGTTTTATTCTTTTGTATATCTCTTTTAACTGTTTCATGCGATCTATGTCTTTCCTATATTGCTCCGTCAGGGAGTCCATCATTTTTTTATTCTCCTCTAATTTTTTATCGATGTCTTCTTTGATAGTATTGAAGTCTGTCATTATGGTTATCCTTTCTCTCTCTAATACAGAGATTATTTCTGTTCTGTTCTCCTTTCTACTTTTGTGTAGTTGTTCCCCTACTTGGGATGGTATTGATTTAGGCATGTCTCTGTCAACTTTAGATATTATTTCTGCTCTGATGTCCTCTATACGTTTCTCCAGCCGTTTTTCCACTTCATGTATTTCCAGTTTTACTTCAGATGTTATCTCTTATCTCAGTTGCTCTATAAGTTTCTGCACTTGTGTGTCTGCCTCAGATGCTACCAATTCAGAGGTTTCATCTGTATAATTCTCATTTTCTTCCAGATAGTATCTTCTGTATTTGGTTTGGGTGGGCACGGGTCCTGAGATTGCCTCCTACTCCTTGTCGTTATCATTTTTTATGGAAGCAACCTCTGCACTTTGGTGGTGTTATGCTGTGTCTATGGGCGTTTGGTCTGGAGACTCCAAGGTGGTTCTTCTACAGAAGTCCCTGACTCTTGTGTTGGGGCTCTGGCTGCTGGCTTTTGTGAATCCTGGCGGATGTGGTCTGTAGGTGTAGGTGGAGCTTTGGGATTGAGTAGTCCTGGTAGGCTCGTGGACCAGATCCGGTTGCCAAACGGGCTATTTGATGGGTTCGGTGGTGGAGCTTGGGCTGTAGGGGTTCAAAAAAAAATGGGGGGGGGCGGGGAAAGGGAAGGCAGGCCAAGTATCCTGACCCAGCCGGTGCGCAGGCTCAGCTCCCAGCGGTGCGATTTGGGTCTGGGTTGGAACAGGAAGTTAGTCACGGGAACACAGAGGCAGGGCAGAGGGGTGCAGGGAGCTTACCCGCGGCGGGTGCGCAGACTCAGCTCCCAGCGGTGCGATTTGCGTCTGGGGTGGAACAGGAATTTAGTCGCGGGAACGCAGAGGCGGGGCAGAGGGGCCCTTAATAAATATTTTGAAATAAATAATTTTTCAATTCTCATCTTTATACAAACATTTTCACACACATCTTTAAGCTTTTTCTGTAGAAAAGTTTCTAGAAATGGAACTTCATGAGAATATTCTTAAGACTTACAACAACTGTGAGAATCTGAGAGCTCTGAGACAACCTATTCCCAGGAGTCATGTCTAAAGAGTGTTCCTTCCTATCTTGTCACCTACTGTAGTTCAGCAGCAGTCAGAAGTATCTACCACTGCCCTATGATTTCAGTATGATTCTATGAACTGAGAAAGCACATCAGTATGTATTTTTCCCAAGAAACACTGAAAATGGAGATCTCTTTATTGTGTTCTAAGTAGAATACTCTCTGTGAAACTCTCACCTCTCAAGATTCAAGTTAATCTTGCAGCCTACCTGGCTCTGTATTTGTTACAAGTTGAATGGATATATAAGAAGGCAAATACAAAGAATCCAAGGCTGATAGTATAGAGGAAAAAAAGCAATGTAAATATAAAGCATCAAAAACAAATGCACAACTCTTTGACATAAGCTGTGGAGAATTCACAGAAATAATAAGGCAAATTCTCCTACCAGCTAAGCTCTGTCTCTAAAAAGCATGCAGTAGCATTGGCTGTTCTTCATTCAGCTAGACTGGCCTTGTCATTAGCTGAAATGTTTTCACAGTCTGTCATATCATTTTATATGAACATAACAGCCAGTTTTCACCTTTTCTTTGACTTTGACTACACATAATATTCCAATATACCAATTAGAGTAGCTGGCATCAGAATAGATAATAATGTGAGACAAGAAGAGATTATCAGAAGGAAAATAACTAAAACTACAGAAGCAAATGCAACACAAATAATGAAAGTCTTCACTGAAATTGTGGTATTAAATGCAAAGGAGAATTAGAAAAAAGTTACAGTAACAGGAATCTGGAGTGAAAATGATGAACGAGTTAAACCGACATCTTTAAGAGTTAAAAAAACATGTCAGCCAAGAAAAGCAAAAAGGTTAAAGAAGGATAGTACATCTAAAGAAGAGTTGCTTAATTTTACCAGAGATTCTGACTTTGAGGTGATCATCTAGTGTCTACATTAAAGTGAATAAAATATTTAGGTTGGTAACTCGTTAGACATAGACCTGTGAAAGAGTCGAACCTGATCTTTCTCTATTTCTCAACATTGAATCTTGCACTCTAATCGCTAGACTGCTACAAGACTCCTTGGACTTCTGAATGCCATCCTATCTTTGCACGTACTGCATTCTAAATTTATATTTGTTGGGCATTCTTTTTTGTCAGATTTTTATGTAGTGTGAA
Organism: Myocastor coypus; assembly: GCA_004027025.1. NCBI lineage: Eukaryota > Metazoa > Chordata > Mammalia > Rodentia > Myocastoridae > Myocastor > Myocastor coypus. The sequence continues at coordinate 33,383 of PVJA010020723.1, read as the reverse complement.
AAGTCCGAATTAAAGCTCACTTCCTCTAAGCACCTGTTCAGAATCTCTAAGAGGAAGTTTTGTGAGGAATGCTTCAAATGATTTTCATTTTGCTTGACACAGCTTCTGTGATGCATACTGCAAAAGAGTTGGGTCACCTCCAAGGTGATGGTTTTCATACATGAAACATAGATGTGTATCCAGAACATAAATATGTAGGTATGCAGAATAAGTGACATGAAACTTTTATGAGATTGGGACAATTCAGTAAAAACAGTCTGAAAAGTTTCCTTTAGGGCACAAAAATAACAATAAATTTGAAGACCATAGCCCAGTGACATTCATTATATATACTACAGTTGCTTTCATTTACTTATTTATTGTTGGTCTCCATTTACCATTGTAAATTATAGCATTTTGAAAGGACAAACACTTCATTTTGCTCATTTTTGTTTCCCATCTATTATATCATATTCCTATGTTGCATACGAAATAAGTACTTTTTAATAAGAAGAGAATATCAAAGCCAGAGCATGAGTTAGCTTATACAAGAAAGATAAAGGCAGACAGAATTAGTTGCCAACTTATAGGACAGTCAGTGAAAGACACTAGTGATCAGCAGGCAATAAAAAGATAAGTGGACTCTCAGGCCAGAAGTTGATGGGATATCACTTACATAACACTTCCCCAAAGTGAGATTATCAGTGTACCTTACAAAGTTCTGTTAAAGATAGCAGTGAATTACACTGAAGCTCTAGAATTAGGAGAAATTACCCTTATTAATGATATAATACCTTGATAGCACATTTGGAAAAAAAAGTCTTGATCATACATTGAGGAAAAATATAGTCATTCATATAAATATGGAAAGAAGTTTCTAAAAGTAAGCATAGGAAAATATATTTATGACCTTGAGACAGGCAAAGATTTCTTAAATGGTACATAATCAGTACTAAAGTAAAAGACTATGAAATTGGGCTACACTAAAAGGAAGAAGATCTTGGAGCTGATGTGATAATTCAATGGTCTAAAGCACTTACTTAGGCAAGCTTGGGCAGATGCAGAGGACTGTGGTTTGATCCCTGTCACCACATGCCATACCAGGCCTGCCCTCAGGGTAGGCAATGAGGGCTATAAAAATATAAACATTAAATAAATAAACTGTAAAACATGGCCTCAAAAGGGTGAAAAAAATAAGTCATAGAGTGGAAAAAGACAGGTTTAATATCTATATCCAGGGCTGGACACATAGCTCAGCAGACTAAAGCACCTGCTTAGGCAGATACAGGGACTAGGTTCAATACCCAGCCTACCGTGCTGGTCCCACCCTCGGGGTACACTGAGGTCATGACTGAGACTTGATGTGGTGATGTGAACCTGTAATCTCAGATTTTGGGAGGCTGAAAACAGGAGTATCACTATGAGTCTTATCTACGTAGTAAGACCCAATAGACTCTGTATTACATACATAAAAATAAATAAATCTATATCCAACCAAGAACCTATGTTTGGGGTGTGTAAAGAAAATAAAGACTTTAGTAGAAAATTAGTCAAAACATTTGGCCTGACTTTTCAACCAATAATATCTATCCCTATTCTGGGGCTGATTTTAATTCTCTGTTTACTTTGTTAAAATCCAGGGATATGTACACTTATTATTTGTGCATATATATTTGTGTTAGAACAATATATATAAAACATATATATGGGATATAGCATATAAAATACAACACAAATATGAATACAGTACAAAACAGATATACTCTGGAATGCTAGTAGTACAAAATTATTGCATTTAGATTTATTGTAAATCATCATCAGTTAATATTTACTTGAAAGAGATGAGACATTTCAAAAATACAGTAGCAATATTATTTATTTTATTTAGTACAGGATTTCACTACACAGTTCAGACTCATAGTGATCCTCCTGTCTCAGCTTCCCCAGAGCTTGGCTTACAGATATGCATCACTATGCCCAGTTTCTGTGGCTAGCACAGAGTATCCCAGCTCTGGGACTGACACAGCGTACAGTATCTGGGATTGAACCCTGGTTCTTACACTTTCCAGGCAGGCATTTTATCTGCCAAGGTACCTCTTCAGCCTCAGAAGTATTTTCTAGAAGTCCTTTGATACACAATAAGGTCAGTCACACACTATCACAATTTCTGCAAAACTTCATAACTACTCTGATGATTTCAATGAATGTAAGTTTTGAATATATACCAAGCTCACAAATCTTAGTTTACTTTTATAGAGGTTAACCCTGCAAAGCTCTCAAGTCAGATATTAACAAATGTAAAAATAAATTTCATTTTCATTTTCTTCATTCTTCCATTTAGTACTATAAAAATCATATTTCGGTCAATATGTTTGGTCTTTTCAAATTAAATTATCTTTGCTTAGAGAGTCCAGTGAAAGATGGTTTGAATAGATGGAGCATTTGGTCTAGTTTACATCTTTGTGATAAATTCTATTTAAATGTAATTATTTTACCAATTATATCATGTTATCAGTTGTTGCTAGTTATTGCTTTTTAAAAATAAAAAGGTGAAACTAAAATTCAATGTGACAGGCTAAGATTTTACAACTTACTTAAAAGTAACTTTTTAGGGGTGGCCAAATAGCTCAGCAGACTAAAGCGCCTGCAAGCAGGTGCAGGGGTTCAATCACTGGAGCTACTGTTCCAGCTCTGCCCCCGGGGGTATGCTGAGTTGGCAATTGAGACTGGGAGTGGGAGGCTGTAAACAGGTGGATCACTATGAGTCTAATTTAGTAGTGAGACCATGAACACCCTGTAGAGCCTTCCTTAAAATAAAAAAATATATATATACATATATATATATATATATATATATATATATAATAAAAATCTATGTTGTGGCTATTACAGAATAATTCCTAGAATATTTCACTTATTGATAGTGTCTTCCTGATATCACTGAATATAAAGTGTCGGTAAAAATCATAGAATGATTAATTCAAAACATTTTTTTTTCAGGGCCCACTCTGTCCTTGCCTCAGTCTCAAAATCAAAGAAGGATGAGATTCATTTTCAAAATATTTACCCTGACAAGACATAAATCATCAAAAAACATGAAGTAAAATGATAAGGTGGTGGAATGAGGAGTTTTCTCAGGGCTTTGCCAATGAGAAAACTAAAGAAAAAAGAAAACAACTGTATTTTGAGGAAAGAGAATACGACACCAGGACCAAGAAAGACATGATGGGAAAACTAAATAGTACAGAGAAGCCAAAAGGAATCCCACAGAAAATTATTACAATAATTTTCGCCTGCCTTCTTGCCAGGAGGAATAACACCAGAAGACAATTTCAAAATAGCTAGAGAGTGCAGGCAACCATAATATTAATAGACCATAGAACTAGCTCCAGAGAAACCAATGGTTCTTCCAAGCTTTGGACCTAGTAAGGGCATTTTATCTGGGAATCACTGCTTTTCTATAACAAATTAGACCTAGAAAAGAAATCCATTAAATAGGATAGCATCCAGTAGCCATCTTCAGAGGGGCCCTGTTGTTAGAGATGAATCTAGTTCGGGGACTAGAAAACATAAAACAATCTCATTTGAGGGGCCCTATGGACATTCTGCCTTAGTGACTCACTGGAAGTGTCAAGGCAAGGAGAGATACACAGGAAGAAAAAAAGGATCTCCAACATATCCACTGAGAAGGCTCAGCTTCAGCAAATGTGGACTGTGGAGGGTCAGTCAGTTTTCCTGTGCTCTAGAATGAGAAGCTAGAGTGGTCCTGTGTGGTTTAGCATGAGAACCTGGACTGAAAAGACTGAATCCAAGACTGGCAGACTCCTTGGTTTCTGAGGCATCACCTCCACTGAGGAAGTTGATGTTTTGCTGGCTCCAACATTTGCCAGGCAGCCTGAAACAGAGACTGGGGACTGCTAAGGTGGTGTGTACTCACCACCAGCATACATGGGAGCAGACAAGAGCTCACAGGGGCTTTTACCATGCCTCCAGATACACAGAACATCTCTGAAGTGAGTTTGTACCCACAGGCTAATCCACATAGCACCGAGGCTGTTGGCCAACCAAACTCACCTACTGTAGAAATGGGGGAAGGCCTCAATCTCTATTCAGCACCAACAGGTCTGGTGGGAGCAGAGATGTTTAGAATTGGCTTCAACTGCAGTTCATATCCCTCTCACACCCGCTAAAATTGTGCATTAAAAAAGCCAACTAAGTACTCCAGCTAGAAGGAATTTTTGACTTGTTTTTCTTCAGGATCCTTCTTGCTATTTTCTAATTTTGCTTATTTTTTATTTCTTGTATTTTCCCATCTCTCTTATCTCGTGCCATTTTTCTTTTTTAATTTTTTTCTTTTCCCTTCTTTATTTTCTCACCTTCTTCAAATTATACATTTTATGCATTCTACTTTTGTTAATTTCACCTTGTACCTAGTTCTGTATTATTTTTGCCACTTTCTTATCTATTTCTATTACTATTAGAGTTGTTAATTGGTTTTTGCCATATTTCTTTATCTGTCTTGTTTTTATTTTCCTGACATTTTGTTTTTGTTTCTCTATAAACAGAGCAGAAGATTGAGTTTAACATCTTGAATACTTTGATTGGGTCCTTTGTCACTGATCTGCACTGCCAACCTAGTTGAGAGAAATTGCACCTTACTCTAGCCACAATCTAATCCTTTTTAAATGTTGGCAAATATGTTAATTTTAAAAGGGCATGAGTAGTACTAACTGATTACCAGACACCAAATAGGAATGGCTAGATCCATTCCTGGACATTTACTTCCTTAGCTAATGTAGTAAAAAATAACACAACTGTTGTTGACCTCACACCCACAAGAGACCTAAGCATAGGTTTTACCTGCAACCTTTCAAAATACACACTTTTAGGAAGGCTTGAGAAGTAACCTCAGCATGTTATTCTGTGTCCCTCTATTGTGCTGTCTATAATGCAACTGCTCAGATGCCCAGTGGGCTCTGAGGTTGTGAGTTCCCCAAAGTCTGTCAGGCTCTTGTATAGTACACACACTGTCAAAACCCAGTGATCACAACCAAAGAAGTTACAAGGAAACTACACAAGGAAACGCAAATAAAATTAAATTTAATACTACATAACAAAGCATTATTCTTGGGCACAATGCAAAGAGAAGATTGTTCCTTATGAAGACTCTTTCATAAAGTGAAAGATATGTTCATTCTGAAGATGTGAAAACTCAGTGTAGAAACACAAGGAAAATATAAAGCAAGGCAGCATGACTCTTTCAAAGATTTACAAATCTTTAATAACTTATTTGAAAAAATATACATCTGGATAAGATGCAAGACGAGGAATTCCACAAGTTTGACATTAATAATGAGCAATGAATCCAAAGAGAATACAAAAGAAGCTGGATAAATTGAGGAAGACAGGTGCAATATAGGAGAAAACTCAGTAAAGACTTAAAGATTCTAAAAAGCAAACCAATATAAATCTTTCAAATGTAAAGCTCAGTAAGCCAAGTAAAACATTAAGTTGAAAGCCTTACTTAAGCCAGGGCTTAAGCACCATGATATTCGGACACAAATACAAAATGTAAAAAATGAATAGAACATATTAAACAACTGTGATACCATTACAAGAGGAAATTTTTCATAAGAGTTGGGCTTTTATGGTATGTTATTTTATTTTGTTTTGTTTTGTTTTTTGGCCAGCGCAGCTCACCTTCAGAGTGGGACTGGTGCAGCATGTAGTACAAGGGATCAAACTGCAATCCCTGTGCTTGCCTAAGCTTGCCTAAGCAGGTGCTTTAGACCACAGAGCTACCTTGCCAGCCCTGGAAAGAGGAAATTTTTGAACAACTGAAATTAATGAGGAATTAAAGAAAAGGCTAAACTTATTCAATAAAATAACAGTAAGAGATTCCCTAAATCTTAGGAAATATATAGATACTTAAAGACAGAAGCATTTAGAACCCTAAATAGACATGACCAGAAAATGATCTCTCCACATAAATGGCCAAATGCATAAGAATAAAAAAGGATGCTAATGCTACAAGAAAGAAGTACAAAGTTATTTATAAAGTCATATCCATCAGGGTAATGGCAGATTTCTCAGTAGAAATTATCAAGCCCAGAAGAGCATGGAGTGATATACTTCAAATCCTCAAAATAAAAAATTACCAACCTAGATTAATAAATGTAAGTCCAAAATACATAAAGTAAAAAATGTGACAACAAAAGACTGACAGGCAATACAATTCTGGCAAAACACAGTAATGCTGGAGGCATTACAAGGTCTATTTAAAAATATGCCCCAGAGCCATAGTAACAAAAAAAACCATGATATTAGCACAAAATAGACCCAAAGGCCAATAGAAGAGAAAAGAAGGCAAAAATATGAATCTAGACATACGCAGCCATCTGACTGTTGATATATATTGGAAAAAGACAGCCTCACCCACAATGGTGCTGGGAAAATTGAATATCCACATGTAGAAGACTAAAACTAGATCCCTATCTTTTACCCCGTGCAAGAATCAACTCAAAATGCATCCAAGACTTTAGTGTAAGACTTGACATTTTGAAACTATAAGAGGAAAGCCTAGAGGAAATACTTCGAGATAGTAGAACAGGCAATGATTTCCTGACTACAACTCTAATACATTGTAATAAAAATAAAAGCAAGAATTAAAGAGCTTCTGTACAACAAAGGAAACAATCAATAGAATGAGGAGACACAAGCCAGAATGAGAGAAAATCTTTGCTAACTATTTGTTTGAGAAAAGACTACTATCCAGAGTGTATAAAGAACTCAAAAATATAACAAAAAACAAACAGACCTGACAAAATATCATATACTGTGTGACTTAAACAGCAAAGTTTAATTGTTTAATTAAAAGTTTAATCAGAGATCAACATGTTAACAAGTTTTTTTTTTTTTTTTTTTTTTTTTTTTTGTTGTTGTTTTTTCTTGAAGTCCACTGTAGGAGGATCTGTGCTAGTCCTCTCTTTAGCTCTTGATCATTTTCTGAATATGTTGGCATTCCTTGGCTTGTGGAAGGGTCACCCCTTCTCTGTTTTCATCTTTATGTATTGTTTTATCCCTCTATAGGTCTCTGTAGATTTGCCTGCTGAAACCTTGATCCTAAATTTCTACCTCTACAATTATGACAATAAGTTTATGACTATTAAGCCACCAAGATTGTAGAATTTTGCTACAGCTGTCCTAGAGGAATAGAGACACAAAGGAACACAGTATCTTATAACAATTTGTATTTTTAACACTTAGCTATGGGAACGCTAACAAAAATTTTATATATAATCTTAGAAATCATTAAAAGCTACTCACTAGAAGATGTTTCTCTAAAAAAATTTAAACATTTAAAGAAATCAACTCTGTATTTTATATTCTTCAGGTCAATGAATCCTGTCATTCATTGTGTTGATAGACAGTAGGTTTAACTATTTTCTTGTTAACTTTCATTCATGTATTTTGACATCAATACAGACATACTCTAACCGCAGACTTCCTGATTAGGAATCACTATATCTTACATATTTTTCAATAGCAATTTGGTTGTTGACTAAGCTTATTATTCTGTATCTATGGCTTTTTATATTAATACCACATTGATCATATAGAAATCATGGATACTTTTTGATCCCTTGTTGCCAAAATAGTAATAAAGTGATCTTCTATTATCAATTGTCAAAAAGAAGAAACAAAAATAGTCACATACTTCCCTAGGAATGTGCATCAGGAATTGATATTCTAAATAGGTATCAGTCACCTTAAAAGAGCCTAAATGAGTCAGTAATCCAATCCCCAACAGGAAGAGATCCTGTTCCTATTCAAGCCTGCTTGCTATGTGACTCCCTTCCCCATTTGGTATTGACTTTAGTCAATTTTACCTGAGCAATGGCGCTTATAACTTTATTAGTTGATCATAGTTTTGTCCCACCTCATGCCCACCTAAGCAAGTTTCCATGGTTTCCACCTTAGACCCACCCCAGTCCATGGTTTTACAGTATAAAAGTCCCTGGAAGAGATAGCTTCTGGGGGACCACCCACTCAGGCCCCCCTCCTGTCCGTCTCTTGGACAGGAGCTTTCTTTCCTTCAATAATATGTTCTGCTCATTTTTTAAAAATAATAAATAAATAAATATCAATTGTCAAAATGAAAGCCAGATTTTCCTCCTCAACATTCTATTTAACCTGAATTATCTCTATAGAAGATTTGTTACAATTACCGAATATGATTTTTTTGCATTCTATTTTCATAAAGATAATCTCAATCTCAATGTAAGATAGAAATATGACAACCTTTTAGATTATAATCTTTCTGATTCATAAATTACAAAGTTATTGTTCAATGTAATAAGCTAAAAGTCCTGAATCAATTAAGTTAGAGATTTCTTTCAGAAAGTGCCCCGAGGGCTCCCAAAGGCCAGATGAAAAACTGACACCAGTAAACACTGCTTCAGAAATTTTCCTTCCCAAACTGTTACATCAATATGTCTGTCATCTAACCTATTCTAAAATACGAAAGCTCATAAATCTTAGGTATCATAATTACGCTCTTATACTGTACCACAGCCCTAAAGTAGCCACCACTTAATTGACTTTAGTTGGAACATCAGTGTCTATGAAAGGAAGCAGTAGTTTTCCCTCATTTCTCTCTTAATTCCTGACAAAAATCCTTTTGTCTCTTTTGCTTTATGTGACAAAAGAAGTACAGTGCTTCTCTGATGAATAGCAGAGGACAGTGCAACAAATTAATACAAATGAAGTCATTCCTGAGTGACTCCATCTGCTTTAGAAATAAAGCTTGGACAATAATGTGGCCAAGATCCAGATAATTAGGCCTGACTCCAAATGAAGGCACACAGGTAACTTATAGCTTCATTAACTCTGTTCAAGAAGGCAGACACCCAAAAACTAACCTTAATAGAGGCAGCATATGAACCATTGACAATCTGTTTGATATTAAAGAATGAGCCTTGTTTTTGCAACATTGCATGAACAGTAAGCAAATAACATATTCAACTTCATATATCATGCCCAAGGTGTGATGTAGCAGCCTAGATGCCAGTCTCAAGGTTTGGAAAGTAAAGCCCCTAATTTCTGTTTACAGAATTTAATGAAAATGTATTAATAATCTAACAAGTAAGAAAGATACATAAGTTGTCTGCAAGTGTCTTTACTCCATAATCAACAGGAAGATTATTAGGCAATAACAAATGTTATTCATCTTCATAATGCCTAAATGACAGCCAGTTTAAAAATAACAAATAACTGCTCCTCTTTGACTATTACAGGGTGAACATGACCTTCACATATTTTAAGCAAACAAGTCCTCTTTTCAAAGACTTCAGGAGTCTTTTAATTGATAATGAGGAGATGTTTTATCTTTACCAAGGGACACTAAATCTTTTAAGATGTTTAAATTGAGATGACTTTATCCAGCCTCCTGATTTAGAAAGGACACTGAAAATGTCCCCCTAATTTTTGCTTTCATAAACAACATATGAGTGAACCACAAAGGAATGAGTTAAATATTTGTAGAAATTTAACACACAAACTTTTCATTTTTGCCATTTTTATATTTCTGTATAGGCCAGTGAGTTTCAAATCAAAGAACAGAACATAAGTAGAAAATCTTAAAATTGAATTTTTATACATGGATCCTTAATTCCTTGGAAGTACATCCATTACCTATCTCTCATTGCTGTGAATATCAGAACTTCAACTGAACATATTTTATGACTCTTAAACAGTCTTGGCAGCCACAGAAAGTAACACTCTAAAATGCTTCTGGTGGTATTTTCAGTTTTTGGCTTTCAATATCTCTCAACCAGTACTTTGAACAAGATAACATGACTCGCTCCAATATGACACAGCCTGTGTGACATGCAGACACCCATAAGTTATGGCAGCCTTCAAACATAATGTTCTGGCTTTCCTGACATATAACAAAGCAGCAAGAGCAGCTCCCTTGGCTCCTGCCACTGCTCTCGTACAATAAACCAAATGTACCCATAAACTCCCTGCATGACTTCTAATGTGATTCATTTACCACAATACTGCTGTGATAAGCAGAATAATGACCCTCCTCAAAATCCCTGCTACCTGTGAATACACAGCAAAGTAGCAAAAGAGACTTTGCAGATATGATTATTCTAAGGATCTTGAGATGGGAGGAGGTGGGAGTGATACCTTTGAATACAAAAGGAACTACAAGTCAAGGAATATGGGCTGACTTTAGAAGCTAGAAAAGGCAAGGGAAAAAATTCTGCCGTGAACCTCCAGAAGAAACTGGCCCTGCAAAAGCCTTGACTTTCAGCTGTTTGAAAGGTTGATTTTGGACTTTGGATCTCCAAAAATGGCAGATAATAAATTAATGTTGTCTTAAACACTGACTTTATGGTAATTTGTTACAGCCATAGAAAACTGACATGCTCGGAAATACCTCTGGACTCAGAACTAGGCAATATCTGGTGCACCACCTGATAGTAGTGCATTTCTCTCTCTTCTAGGAATGACATCACCACATATATACAGGGAAGGAAATGGCAGATTCTAGGGATGGAATTTTTTTCAACCCACAGTTTAATTTAGTTGCTTCTTTTCTATCTCAGACACAGATTTCCAAGTACTACCAAATTTCTATTTGGATGCTAGAGTGTCTTAAACATTATTTTAAGAAAATAGCATTTTCTCCAAATATGGACAAGATACTTTATATTTTAAGCCTGCATTTGTTCTTCTGTAAACTGTTAAGTTGAACAAAATATTCTCTAAATTTATTCCTAGCTCTGTGATCCTAAATTTCAAGCCACATCAGAGTCTTCAACTAACGTCGCTGTTGTACAGATGTATTTACAGTACTTTTACTTTGTAAGGAAGTAAGCTTTCCTTTGTGCTTTATTTGATGATAATCTTGATTATTTCACCTTGGGTCCCATTTCCTCCAGAGGGAAATTTTAGCTTCAAATCAACAAAGGTTATTTATCATCGACCTGCCTTTTCTTGGGGACTGTGTATACACATTGATTTTGTAACATTGTTATCAAATTATCTTCATAAATCAGTTCATAGCCAAACAAACAACATCTCCAACAAAAGTAAAAAATACTTGGTGTTCACAAAAGTAGCAAGAGGTAGTATGCCTGTTTTTTTTCCAAAAATTAATATGACGTATACCAGCCAAAGCATTTTTAAAAGTCCTTTTCCCGACTTCTCAGGACACATAGATTATTATTCTTAAGTCTGCTACTTTTCTAAATAAATTATCTAAAGGAGTATGCCAGCCAGGATGTGGGGAAGGAGTTTTTTTCTGATAGAGCTTTAGGTACATGGTTTAAGTTAACGAGACATGGCAGGAGCAGGTGGGTGATTCAATGTTCACACACTACAATGGGCCAAAGGCTAATTACTATTCACTGTAAAATGAACATAAAAGTAGCAATTATGCCTTCATCCTAGTGATGTGATGTATTAAAAGCTATCAGCTTCACCTTCTGTAATAACAGCTTTTGTCTGTTTGTATCAGGATGTTCAAGAAAAGATGGATATAGAAAGGAGAGTTCTGTGACTTTATACAAGAATAAACACAAAACTCTCACTGTTTTTCCTCCTCCTGCATTCAAGACAAAGGAGAGACAACAGTTTGTGAGCTTGAAACATCATATGTACATATGATGCTTCCCTTCCCTTTCCTGGTTGTGAAATGCTACTAAATTAACTTTAACAGAAGGATTTTCCCCTTGCCAACTCCTCATGGTACCTGTGAGCTATAGATAAATACAGAGTTCACAAAGTGAAAGTTTCGACCACTGAGTTCAAGCTGTCAGTCAAGCAGTGCGAGGTGGCTGAGTCAAATGCACCATCTTCATCTTCACCCAAGGCATTCAATGAATGATGTCAACCAATCCTATTCCACAAGTATTGAAAAGTTGGAAAAAGTACACATGAAAAATATCAAAAGAAAAGTTAGTAAGTTTGAGGATATTAGTGTTATAGAATAATTCATGTTTAAAAATTAAAATGAGAATATTAAGAATTTTAGCAGAAAACTGTCAGCTCCCAAGTGGGGAGAGAAGGAAGCTGAAAATGAACTTCGGGTAGTTTTTGTTATTTTTGTTGTTGTTGTTGTTTTAATTTCAAAATCAGGAAAATGAAAAGAACTGACTTTGTCAAGATCCTACCACTTGAAAATTTCTAATATGCACCTGTTGAGTGAGCTTGTCTTCAGACATGAGCATTATTCCATGCAGCCTGGACACTGTTCCCAGTCTTTCTCCACCTCAGGATGTGCTACGGTTATGGTAAACTCTCTGCTCTTCACCCAGAGCCTATCATTGGTTCAAATGTAGACCATCTCCTCTTTCATTTCCTAGGATCATGGCAAGTATAGTAGCTTGTTTGTACTCTCTAGTTTGACCTCTGCTCTGTGAGAAAGTTTAGTAGTTTCTGGGCATGTCTGAGCACCAGAGGGTCAGATGCTCAGCAGACATTGGAGAACCACATGTCAAATACCAACTCTTTCATGATTTTGTCAATATAATATGTTAGAGCAATATGAAACCATTTTGCCTATGTGAAGTCAACACAATGCTTTTTATTTACTCAGGTTAGAAAGCTCCCCTCATGATAATGATAATTACACCAGAAAAGAAAGTCTTCCACTTGGTGTCAAAGATGTCAGCCAAATGTAGAGATTTAGTCCCAATTATCTCTATTTTGCATTAATCTACATTTCATTAAGACTTTTCTTTTATTTCCAAAATGTAAAATATAAAAATCCAACTTTAGTTTATTGCAGAGGATACAATTTAACATTTCTATTACAAATAGCCTACAGGGATTTCAGGATGAATCTGTAAAACCTTGATTTTAGTTTAAATGGCAGTTTCTAGAGATAACCTGTCCATTGTTGTAAAAAAGTTTTGATCAGTGTCAGTGCCATCTGACTCACTGGGATGTGCTGTTTGGGATCATCAGACCTCCTTTCCAGGAGGTGGTCCAAAAACCAAAATGTAACTGTCAATGTGCCCGATCCCTGGTTTATTCTCAGGATGGATAAAGTTGGTAAATGCAATGACCTTAGAAACTTCTCAAAGATGGTCCTCACCTCCACTGTATCCATTTTGGATCATACTACACAAGTTAAGAGGATTATGCCTATGACTATGATATAAATTATATTCCAATGCATTTTATTCTGTGGGTATTACAATCAAATACTGACTTTACTTACAGCAAAAAGAATTAATTTATGACAAAACATCAATTTCAATTTTTAGGAGAGCTTTACAACACTATAACCACCAAGCTCCTTAACTCTTGCATACCAATGATTCAATCTTGGGTGCAATGAATGACTTCCTTTCAATCTTTAAATAACGATTTCTCTGATCAGGGTAAAGCGTAACCTCACCTAGAATCTACTGGCTTTCAAGGTCTAAATACACTGCATGGTTTCCTTTAATCTCACTGCTTTGAAATTTATCTGAAACAAGCTTTACTGAATTTGCATTCTCATCATTCTTAGCAGCCTGATTTTATGTACCTTTGTTTGCTCAAGGAGATTACTAAGGTTACTGATATGCTTTTAATGTAAGTATTCTCCCTTTGTAATGAAAAGGCAAAATTACTAAGATGTCAAGTAATATTGAATGTAAATAAGCCTTTCTCACCTTAGCTAATGCTGCATTTCTTCAGTTTAATAAATAAACTGATACCAGAGTAAGAATGATGCCAACAATCTACCAAAGGATGCTAATCTAAAGTGAATCAATAAAGCAAGGACTACAAAATAAGGTGAAAGAGTTATACAATCAGTTACCCACCCAGTGGCGCCACTTGCAAACTGGAGAGTACTCAGTGTTTTCCCTATTTCTGGCACTTCATGTGGCCCAAGTAATGCTAGACTTGGTAAAACATAAAAGGCCAGTTTATTTCAAACAATACCCAATAGTCATAAAAGATTATAAAACATTACCTTCCAGATTTTTCCAGTAATGTCTACAAAATATTAGACATCAAATAAATGGTATGTAAAATTCTGAGGTCCCTGGACCCTATCTTTGTCATCTTTGTTATAGTCATTACTGTCTACTTGATAAAAATCATTTTGACTATATTCACAATTATCTGGATGATGCTACTATTTGGCCCATGTGTTTAATAGTTTCTTTAGCTTTGTGCTCTCCAGATTTAAAGTTATTCTACCTACCCAAGACAACAATGTCTGGTGTTCATTGAGGGACTTTAAAGAGGACCTCTACAGAGTATCTCTGAGTGCTGGTTCACAACTACAACCCTTTTCAGCCTGAGGAAGCCAGAGTGGTCATGGTTCCCTCATGGCAATTCGGGTTATTTCTTCAGAGGGGCGAATGTTGTAGGCAGTTAAATTATATAGCAATAGTATAGGTGGTCATACAGGGCCAGGCCCTTAAGGAGAAAAGATGGACAACAAGGTGAATTTACGGCTTTGCAAGAGGCAGACCTCAAGGCAAAAGAAGAAACAAATGTAGCCGCATATGTCCTTAGGAATGTGCATCAGGAATTGATATTCTAAATAGGTATCAGTCACCTTAAAAGAGCCTAATTGACTCAGTAATCCAGTCCCCAGCAGGAAGAGATCCTGTTCCTATTCAAGCTTGCTTGCTATGTGACTCCCTTCCCCATTTGGTATTGACTTTAGTCAATTTTACCTGAGCAATGGTGCTTGCAACCTCATTGATTGATCATAGTTTTGTCCCATCTCATGCCCACCTAAATGAATTTCCATGGTTTCCACCTTAGACCCGCCCCACCACACGGTTTTACACTATAAAAGTCCCTGGAAGGTTACAGAGCAGAGAGAGTGAGGAGGCTGTGTCTGGCTCCCACTCTCACAGCCATTGCAGTACATTGAGCTCCATAAAGACAGCGCCGGGGCAAGTGAGAGCCGGACGGGCACCGGGCAACTCTGTACCTCGCTGAGGCACGTAAAAATGGGCAAAGGAGATCCTAAGAAGCCGAGAGGCAAGATGTCATCTTATGCATTCTTTGTGCAAACTTGCCGAGAGAAGCACAAGAAGAAGCACCCAGATGCTTCCGTTAACTTCTCAGAGCTTTCTAAGAAGTGCTCAGTGAGGTGGAAGACCATGTCTGCTAAAGAAAAAGTAAAATTTGAAGATATGGCAAAGGCGGACAAGGCTTGTTATGAAAGAGAAATGAAAACTTATATTCCTCCTAAAGGAGAAACAAAAAAGAAGTTCAAGGATCTCAAGGCGCCCAAGAGGCCTCCTTCAGCCTTCTTGTTCTGTTCTGAGTATCACCCTTTAAAAAACAAAGGAGAACATCCTGGCTTCCCCATTGGTGATGTTGCATAGAAACTTGGAGAAACGTGTAATAATACTGCTGCAGATGACAAGCAGCCATATGAGAAGAAGGCTGCTATGTTGAAGGAAAAGTATGAAAAGGACATCGCTGCTCACCGGGCTAAAGGAAAACCTGATGCAGCAAAAAAGGGAGTCATCAAGGCTGAAAAAAGCAAGAAAAAGAAGGAAGAAGAGGGGCTGGGGAGATAGCTCCGAGGCACAAGTGCCTGCTGGGCAAGTGCAAGGTTGTGAGTTCGAACCCTGGTCCCACAAAAAAAAAAAAGAAGGAAGAAGAGGAGGATGAGGAAGATGAGGATAAAGAGGAGGTAGAAGAAAATGAAGAGGATGAAGAAGAGGATGATGATGAATAAGTTCTAGCACAGTTTTTTTTTTTCTTGTCTATAAATTATTTAACCCCCCGTACACAACTCACACCTTTTGAAGAAAAAAAAAAAAAAATTGAAATCTGAGGCTATGTAAGATTTGTTTTTAAACTGTACAGTGTCTTTTTTTTTTTTTTTTTTTTTTTTTTTTTTTTTTTTTTTTTTTTTTTTTTTTTTTTTTTTTTTTTTTTTTTTTTTTTTTTTTTTTTTTTTTTTTTTTGTATAGTTAACACTACCGAATGTCCGAATGTGTCTTTAGATAGTCCTGTCCTGGTGGTAATTTCATTAGCTACTAATCTGCCTGGTACAATATGAGGGTTGTAAATTGGTATGGAAATTTAAAGCAGGTTCTTGTTGGTGTACAGCACACATTAGTTATATATGGGGATGCTAGTTTTTTCTTCTTCAGTTGTCTCTGATGCAGCTTATACGAAATAATTGTTGTTCGGTTAACTGAATACCACTCTGTAATTGCAAAAAGTTGCAACTGTTTTGTTGACCTTCTGAATGCTTCTATGTAAATACAATTTTTTTTTTATTAAAAAAGAAAAAAGGCCCTGGAAGAGACAGCTTCCTGGGAGACCACCCAATCAGGACATCCCTCCTGTCCCTCTCTTGGACAGGAGCTTTCTTTCTCTCAACAAATATGTTCTGTTCATTTAAAAAAAGACTAAAAATAACAATAACTCTTTTGAATGTCGGGATTGCTTGCTCATGGAGATTTACAGATCTCAATTCTATGTTGTTGTTAATATATGGCTGTGAAGCCATCACTATAAAGTCACTTTAAAAACCCAAACAACTCTCTGGTGATTGGGAAGATGACCCAGGTGTCAGCAGTGATGTTCTACCGCATATTTTCAGTTTATTCCCCAAAGAAAGAGATTCTAAAGGATATACCATTCAGTCTGAACAACCACCAACCTAGTAACATAAACATAAAAATACTCAGGTCAGTTAGAAGTAAAGCAAAGAGAAAATATGTTGTAAAGAAAGGGTCAGCAATGTGTCAGAGATTGTTGAGCATAGCTTACTAAGTCAAAATATTTACTATCCAGACCCTGCTAGCCCTCTGGTCTAAGCCCTCAAAGGGAAATACAGAAATAAGTTTGTGTGTGACCTTGGGGTATTTCAATTATTATTTTTTTTTCTTGTTTTGGAACTTTTGTTTGCTTGTTTATTTATTTTCCTGGCTGGCTCAGCCTGCCCTGAGGGCAGGGCCAGCACAGCATGTGGTGCCGGGGATCGAACCGCGGTCCCTGCAGCTGCCTGCAGGCGCTGCAGACCACTGAACCATCCTGCCGGGTCCCCCTTGGGGTATTTCATAACACTACGGAAAACATTCTTGAAGAATGCAAGCCAGCTAACTAGGTGTATGTAAATGTGTTCACTGAAGAATACCAAAGTAGACCTTGAGATAGGAGCTGTAGGTATGACTTTTTAAGGAGCACTCCCAGGAAAAGACAGGAACCAGGGAAGGTAGGCAGAACAAGACTGTGAAATAAGTGAAGCAAAAAGACCACAGGCCAATTAAGCTTAGGCCTTAACTTCATTCCATGAAGAGCTAGGAGTGCAACTACACTTCAGTTCTCCTCTGGACACATAAAGTAAGTTTCCATATTCTTACATAAATCATTCGTTTGCAGCACTTTCTACTCTCTGGATATGCAGACCAAGCAATCCCATTCGGCCAAGGGCAAGACATTGAATAAAGGCACAGGCTTGAGTGATCTGGAGCAAAAAGCACAGAAGTGGGACAAATGGGCACAGGACCCCCAGCACTAAAAGTACACTGATAAGACCTGGATTGAGGATAGAAATCATGATCCAAGATATTTGTGCGCTGGTACAGAAAGGACTATGGAAATGGGTGTTGAGCCACAAATTAATCCTGTCAAATACATCCTGGGGGTCTGTGCTCCATCTCTACCTACTGAAAAATACTTCTGTTCCTGGCATGAAGCCAAGTGATATCAATAACATAGTTAAGAATTATAGAACACTATCACAACACCCTGAAAGTCTTTGGATATGCCATTTTCCTTAATCCTCATTTATCCTCGTGTTATGGCTTATAGCTAGATATCTTCCCAAAGCCTCATGTCCTCATAGATGAGGCTTCTGGGTGTGAATGCGTCGCGGATGTATAACACTGGACCAACTCACTGGTTGGCTTAGTATAATTCTGGGTATGGATGAAGACACAACTTACATATGGGAGTTAGGCTTATAGCTTAGATAGACTACAAATGGAAAGTAGGAAGGTTTGCTGTTTCATGCCTATCATGCCATGAGCTCTTTCTCCTTGGTCATGTCCCTCTGTCACATAACCCTGCCTTGGAGCCAGCTGACTATGGACTGAGACCTCTGCAAACTATGAGTCAAAATGAACCTTCCTCCTTTAACTTCTGAGTGTTGAGTATTTTGTTCCAACAATGACAAAATAACTAAGACATGCTGCAAAATTGGAATGATAGTCACTTTTAGGCATGGTCTTGGTTACTTTTCACTCATTGCTAGGACAAAATACTAATATCCAAAAGTTAGGAAGGAAAGGTTTATTTAGCCCACGGTTAGTGCAGGTTTTAGTCCATACTCAGCTGGCTCCAAGGCAAATGGCAGTAGTTCATGGCTGCAGAAGACAATGAAGAGCAGAGGAGGAGCAGCAGCTGTGACATCTATCAGCACTCCATTCTATTCTGACTGCAAAGATTAGAGCTCCTCCAAAGTGGTGCAGCTGCAAGGATCAAGCTACTCCGAAGTGGCACGGCTGTGAAGTGGTGCAGCAAAGATCAGAATTCCTGCCTGGAAGTGGAGTGCAGAAGCCTTCGTAAACTCCTTTATATACCCTGTTTGTGCTGAGTCACTCTGGGGTGAGTTCTCCCTGCCTTAGGATGGGGAGTGGGGCCATGCTCCAGGACGTGGAATTAACAAGTGGATCCAGCCAAGCTTTCAACATTTCAAGTTGACACAATCTATCAACCACTACAGGCATAACATAAGGCTCAAAGAAATTAAAAAATTCCATGACCCAAAATAAAATCCAAAATATATCAGAGAGCAGGTAGCTTTAATAAAATTAGGACCCAAATCTGCCTCACTCAAAAGCCCCTTGACATATCCCTCTCTGAGCTTTTGAGTTGTTCAAGCTAGATGAACATAATAAAGCTAAAACTCCACAAATAAGCATCTTTCTGACATAGACAGGTAAAAAGACATCTTAGGTGACATCATGGGAAAGAGTGAACTGTTCCCTACAATGCAAGTGAGTACAAGGGCTTAAGGTATGATTAGAATAGAATGGTTGTTCTGTGATTTGATTTATTAAATAATTCACTATTGAGCTTTTAGCTTTTTGGGGAGAGTAAAGTCTATGTGTGTTTTAGAACGATGGTTTTTCATACTTTATCTGACACCAAAATTACTTGGCAAGGACACTGAAATGCTCATTCCCAGAGCCAGCTAAGGCTCAAGATCTGAATGCCTCACAGGAAATCAGAAGCATGTCATCTCTGAGTTACATTTTGAAAAATCATTTCAGAGAAATGGGCAAGAACAATGAAAAGAAGTACACCTCCACTATGGAATTTCTTCCTTTTCTGGAATAACGATAATTTTAAAAAGAAAGCGAAAAAGAACCTATCCAATCTAGCCAGCTGAAAATGGTATGAATTCTCAATTACAGGTGGGTTAGCCATGTGTATCAACCTTATTGCTGATCTAGAATCAAAAATTAAAATAATTAATTTCTGATATCAAGTACAATAGACTAGAGCCAGATATAATTTTGAATATAAAAGTGAGCACTAATTCAGTGAAGATTTTTTGTTGTTGTTGTTGGTTTGTTTTTTTTTTTCCAAAAATTCCAAAATGAGTAGGAAGAATAATTTGGCTTGCTGGCTAAGTTCTAATTTAGGGTAATTAAAATCTCCATACTTAAAATTCTTTTCCATAAATTTCAGCAGCTTCAGGCATCTTTCTCACTTTCAGATCTACAGGGCCGTCCGGGGATCCCACTGTTAGCTAACTGCAATATGACTTCACCCAATGATATGCTCTGTAGCAAATGTGGGTGTCTATGTGTAGATCTCAATGTGAGCCAGAGAAGGCAGTTATGATGAAGAACTATTATAAAAATATATTTAGTTAGAAACTCCATACTTGACTTTGGTTCTAGAGCCTTCAGGAAGTATACTTCTAATTATATTTATATCTTATAAAGATAGCTTGATACAGCCAAGTAAATCATATACATAATATATATAATATATATATATATATATATATATATATATATGGTTGAAAATATACTTCGGTATTTAGATAAATAGCAATTTAGCATAGAAAGAAAGGCTAGGCTTATGCTTTTGTGCTTTTGGAGGGTTGTTTTGTTTTTTGTATATTCTCCTAGATTATTCCAGTTCAGCTTTAGAATGTTTATTCAGAATAACAACATATAACCCTTTCTTTCTAAGGATTTTTAAATGTTTTGTATACATTAAAGGTTGATTTTAACAATGCTCTTACTAAAACAAGCAGCAGGAAAGAAAATCAAGGTAATGAGGAAGGAAATTGAATGGATGAGAATAAGAGGGAGAGAGAATACGCCACCTACCACATGGCCCATAAGTGAAGACAAAAAGGAAAACATGCCACAAGATGGCAAGCAGGACAACAGCCGCTCGCAGCCACTCAAAGCAAAAGCGCTCATTATAATTTCTGATATTGTATTTCTGTCTAAATGCGGCCATAAAGCCGCCTTTGACTGGCTTTTGATATTGTGATGCAGCAAGGAAACTTGTTTTGCAGGAGAAGCCACAGAAGAAACAGAAGGCAAAGCTCCACAGAGACTAAACAGCTCTGTGGAATTACACAGAAATCAAACAAAGCCTATGCTAGAGTTAGGCTGCTGATTGTGTAATACTATGGAACACTGTCTCTTGCATTCCAGAAGGGAAATTTGCAAAACCTTCAAGATAGAAACCAGATGTTGCTTCCAACAGCTCAACTTGCTCTACCTTCTTCTAGGAAAAGGGTATAATTCAAGCAACACTAATTCTCAAATATGTTTCTCAAGAAAATGGCCCACTACTCCTCTGAAGTCTACATTGCAGCTTTTCCACTTGAATAAGCCTATTTTTAGCAACTCTGCTAAAACTAAGTATATTTGGGATAAAATATGTACTATATAAGCAGATGCAAAAACATAACAGCAAAATAAAATTAAGTTTAGGAATTAAAGGACACTGAATTAAGATACCATTAAAAATATAAAAACATTGCAACGAACCTCAAATATCTCATTTAACTCATATGTGTAGTTTTGCACTCTAAAGATAGCAGTATTTTTATAAAACATAATACAACTTACATCCAGAAAATCAAAGGTATTTAGAAAACCAAAAGGTTGAATAAAAGACTTCTGGTTCAAAAATACGTTGTTTTTTTTTTTTTAAGATGCTCAGTGTAATGTCTTGGTTGATTGAAATTGCTAATCAAAGTAAAAGATGCATGATTCAAGCAATTACAGACGAAATATAGTTTTTTTTAAATTTTCAAGACACACAGTGGCTGCCTAAACAGGATTTAATGAACCTTTGAAAATACTTTCACACTTTAGATGTTTTCTATTATTCACCATTACTTTTTTTTATCATCATTTATTTTATTTTGAAGAGTGAAAACAAAAGCAAGATCACAAACAAAGACCAAAAAAAGGTAACATATAATACATATGTTACAGATTTTCAAAGCAAGATTGGCTGATTAGCAATGGTTGATATATTATCTATTTTTATTGTCAAATCTGGTGCTCAGATTAACAGATATAGTTGCAAAAGATTGGACATATAATTGAATGTTACTCTTGATTTCAAGAAATCTTAAGTTTTTTGTTCTTGTCACTTTTACTTTTATTACCTTTTAAAAAAATTTAAGAGAGTAATTGATATAACATTAGGAATGGTACACATTTAAAAGACAAAGATGACAGATATTCAAGCATCATTTTTGTACTACGCATTGCTGTCCTCTATGTAGTTGCTTAGTTCGCAGATATCAGCACACAGAGCTAGTCAAGGTGAAAATTCTGCACATTAAGTACTATTGCCAAAAACTGTCAGAAATTCTTAGTAAAATCACCTCAACCATCTTGTATATATATGCATGTTTTCCCCCCACCTTTTTTTAAATCTATCTTTTCTCCTTTCTCTCCTCTTCATTGTTTAATTCTTAAGTTCTGTTTCTTTATGTTTTACTGTATCTGTTATATCTTTCAGGTTTCATTTCTTCTTTTGGGTTACAAAATGATATTTACACATGTAGATCAGGTTTATTTCACTTAAGAGAATATCCACTAGTTGCATTGATTTACCTATGAAGGCTTCCAGTTTGCCCCCCCCCCCCTTTTTGTTTTTGTTATTTTTTTTTTTGCATTTTAGGGAATACAGAATACAGCATGTTAAGGGCCTCACTACTAGATTGGACTCATAGTGATCCACCTGTTTATAGCCCCCCCCCCCAGAGCTGGAATTATAGGCATACACCACCATACCCGGTCTCAATTACCCTCTCAGCATTCCCCAGAGATGAGGCTGGCACAGCAGTCACAGGAATTGAATCTCTGACCCCTGTACCTGCTTGCAGATGCTTTAACCCACTGAGATATTTGGCTAGTTTGTCTTTTGTTATATCTGAGTAACACTCCATTGTATACAAACACCACATCTTTTTCACCCATTCCTTAAGTGATGGGCATTTTAGTTGTTTCCAAGATTTAGCTTTCACAAATTGTGCTGCTATAAACATAAGTGTACATGTATCACTATGGTAAGATAATTTCTGTTCTTTTGGGAAAATACCCAGAAGGGAAATAGGTAGATTGAATGGGATTTCCAGGCCTAGCTTTTTAAAGAGTCACCACACTGATTTCCATAGGCTGTATCAGTCTACGTTCCCACCAGCAGTGGAGAAGGGTTCCTTTTTCCCCATAGTCATGCCAGCATTTGTTATTAGTTGATTTCCTTATGATAGCCATTCCTGCTGGAGTGAGATATTATCTCAGTGTTGTTTTAATTTGCATTTCTCAAATGTCTACTGGTGTAGAGCACTTTTTTAGATACTTATTTGCCTTCTGTATTTCTTCCTCTGAGAAGTATGTATTCATCTCCAATGCCTGTTTTGGAATTGGGTCTTTAAATTTTGAGGCTCTAATTTCTTTAGTTCTTTTTATATTCCAGATAGAAGACCTTTGAATGATCATTGGTTAAGATTTTTTTCTAAATTAGTTGGTTATCTTCTTGTTCTGTTAGTGATTTCTTTTGACATGCTGAAACTTCTCACTCACTAAGAGAAGGTCCCAAATGTTCATTCTTTCAAGTATTTCCTTTAAAGTTTGACTTTTGTTCATGAACTATTTGCTTACCCCTTTATCTTCAACATTTACACTTACTTTCTCTTCCAGGAGATTTAGTATTTCTGTTTTAATGTTTAAATCTTTAATCCATTTTGACTTCAGTTTATTGCATGGCAATAGACCAGGGTCTAGTTTTAGTTTTTGGCCTGTGTACAGCCAGCTTTCTGGAACCATTTGTTAGAGAGGCTATCTTTCTTCCTATGGACCTGTTTGGCCAATTTGTCCAAGATAAGATGGTTTAGTATATTTGTAGTTGTATCTGCATCATGTAGTCTTTTCCACTGATCCTCAGATCTGTTTTTATTTGCCAGTGTCATTCTGATTTTATCACAATTGCTTTGTAGTACAATTTCAAGTCTGGGGTTGTAATGCTTTCTGCTTTGTCTTTGTTGTCCAGGATTGCCATTGGTATTCTAGCTCTTCTGTGGTTCCAAATAAATTTTAGGAATATTTTCTCTAGATCTGTAAGGTATATTCATGGGTTTTCATAGGGTGTGCATTAAATCTGTATAATACTTTTTGGAACATGACCATTTTCACAATGTTGGTTCTTCCTACCCAGGAGCAAAAAATATCTTTCCAATTTCTTAAATCCTCAATCTTTCTTCTCAGAGTTCAGAAACTTTCATTGTAAAGGTCTTTTACTGTCTTAGATTAATTCCTAGGTATTTCATTGTTGGGGCACTATTGTAAGGATATTGTTTCTCTAATTGCTTTCTGTGTGTTTGTTATCAGTGTAAAGGAATGCTATTGATTTTTGGCTATTGACTTTATACCCTGTTATGCTACTGAATTTATTAATTCTAGCAACTTCTTGTTGGAGTTTTTTTTGGGGGGGGGGTCTTCCAAATAGAAAATCTTGTCATCTGCAAATAATGACAGTTTAATTTCTTCTTTACTCATTCATATTCCTTTTATTTCTCTCTTGTCTAATGGCTATAGCTAATAATTCCAGAACTATGTTAAATAGGAATGGTGATAGAGCACATCCTTGTCTTGTATCTGATTTGAGAGTAAAAGATTTCACTTTTTCCCCACTTAGAATTATGTTGGTTGTTGGACTGTCATTGATGGCTTTTATCAGATTGAGATAGAGGCTATATTTTTCAATTTGCTGTAGGGCTTTGAACATGAATGAGTGTTGGACTTTGTCAAAAGCCTTTTATACATCAGTTGAGATGATCATACAGGTTCTCTTTTCTTATCCTTTTTTTTATTTGACACAGGATCTACGGGGTCTACAGGGTCTACAGGGTCTCAATATGTAGACTGAACGTGCCTGGGGGGCTTGGCCAGTGCAATACACCAGAGATTCTACCAAGGCTACTCTGATCTGCCTAAGCAGGTACTTTAGTCTGCTGAGCTATCTATCAGACTATCCCTGTTTTTTGGTTTTTGGTTTTTTTGGTGGGGGGCTCTATTGATACCGTGTATTATATTTATAGATTTGTCTATGCTGACATCCCAGGGATGAATCTTACCTGTCATAGTGTATAATCTTCTTGATGATTTGCTATATTGTATTTGCTAGGAATTTTGTTCTTGTTGTTTTAGTACAGGGTCTACAGTGTTTCACTATGTAGAATGGACTGGGAGCGACTCTCCTGCTTGCAGTCTCCCAAGCCCTGGATTATAGGCACATGCCACCATGCACAGTCCCAATCACCATCTCAGCATGCTCCGGGAGTGGAGCCAACACAGCACTCAGGATGGAACCTAAGCCACAGCACTCTGCCTAAGCAAGAGCTTTAGTCTGCTGAGATATCTGGGTTGCCCAGCTAGGATTTTTTTTGGTGGATTTTTGCATATATGTTTATAAGAGCGGTTGGCCTATAGTTCACTTTTTTTGGTTAACTCTTCCTCTGGTTTTGATATCAGTATAGTACTTATCTCCAGGAAAAATTTGGGAAAAACTGTTTCCTTTCTAATTTCATTAAAGAGTTTGAAGAATATTGGGATTATATGTTCTATAAATTTATTGTAGAATTCAGCTGAATCTATCAGGACCTGGGCTTTTATTTGCTATAAATTTTTATTATATTTTCAATTTCACTGTCTTCATATTGGCTTATTCAGAGTTTTTATATCGTCTTGATTCAGTTTTGGTAATTTACACCTATCTAGGAATCTGCGTCTTTGATCTTGTGAAATTAAAGATTTTCAAAGTAGTTATTGATGATCCTCTAAATTTCTTTTTTTTTTTTTTTTGTGCGACCAGGGTTCGAACTCACGACCTTGCACTTGCCCAGCAGGCACTTGTGCCTCAGAGCTATCTCCCCAGCCCCTTATCCTCTAAATTTCTGCAGGGTCTGTAGTAATTCCATGCTTTTCATTCCTTATTGCTTGAATTTGAATTTTTCCTTTCCTCTTTTTGGTGAGGTTAGCTAGGATCTTATCAATTTTATTTAATCTTTCAAAGAACACCAACTTTTTGATTCATTAATTCTTTGTATTGTTTTCTTTGCCTCAATCACATTAGTTTCTGCTCCAATCTTTATGATTTCCTCCTGTCTTTGAGCTTGTTTGCTCTTCTTTTTCTACAAACCTGAGGTATAGTATTTGCGTATTTATTGTTCTCATTCTGTTTTCTTAATGTGTGCATTCACTGCTATAAATTTCCTTCTAAGAACTGCTTTCATTGCATCCTACAAATTCTGATAAGCTATGCTTGAATTTTCATTGGATTGTAGATATTGTCGGATCTCTTATTTAATTTCACCTGTAATCTATTGGTTGCTGATGATAGTGTTGTTTAATTTCCATATGTTTATGGGATTTTTGTGATTTCTTTTGTCATCAATGTCCACTTTCATTGCACTATCGTGAGATAATACAAATGGGATATTTTCTCTTTTCTTGTATATACTTAAACATGATGTACAAATTAGTATGTAGTCTATTTTAGAAAACTTCCCATGTGCTGCTGAAAAGAATGTGTATTAAGATGTTGTTGGGTAGACCCATCTCTATATGTCTACTAGGTCCATTTGTTCAAAGATTTGATACTTCTTTGCTAATCTTTTGTCTACTTGAGCTATATTTTTTGGATAAGGAGGTGTTAAGATCTCCTGTTAAGATTGTGGTAGTCATTACTAGATTTTTCATCTCTATGAAAGTTTGTCTTATATAGTTTGGCACTCCTGTATTTGGTGCATACATATTTATGACTGTTATCTCTTCCTCTTGTATTTTTCCCCTAAATAGTATATAGTGGCCATCTTTATTTGTTTGATTATTCTTCCTTAAAAGTTCAAGTTGCAAACAACATCACTATCCCTGCTTTTTCTGAGGTCCTATGGCATGTGGTATTGCTTTTTATCCTTTGACTTTCAGCCTGTGAATTTCTTTATGAAATAAATGTGTTTCTTGCATACAGTATATTGTTGCATTTTGTTTCTTAATCCCCCCTGCCAGTCTTATTTCTTTTAATTGGTCAATTGGGTCCATTTACATTGATAATTATGATTGATTTGTATTGACTTGTGTTTGTCATGTAATTTTCCTATTATCTGCTTTTCTCCATTATTTATTTGTCTTATTTTTTAAAACTTTATTTATTTATTTATTTATTTATTTATATAATGGTTGGCTCAGCCTGCCCTGAGGGTGGGGCAGGGGATTGAACTGCAGTCCCTGCAATTGCCTAAGTTTGCATAAGCATGCACTTTAGACTGCTGAGCTATCTCGCTGGCCCTATGTGCCCTATTTGGTGGGTTCATTCCATTCTCATTCTTGCAGTTGTGGTCACTTTGATCCCTTTCTAGAATATCTTTTAGTACTCTGTGTAGGGTTGGCTTAGTCATCATGCATTTCTTTAGATTTTCCTTGTCATGGAAGTATTTCACTTCTCAATTAAACTTGAAAAGAGTTTTACAGAATATATTACTCTGGGCTGGAATTTATTTTCTTGTAGTACTCGAAGTACTTCACTCCATGCTCTTCTTGACTTGATGGTCTATAAGGAGAAATCTGCCATTATTCTGATGGCTTTTCCTTTAAATGTGATTTTTTTTCTTTTCTCTAGCAGCTTTGAGTAGGCAGTTCTTGTACTGAATTTCTCTGATTTTGATTACTGTACACCTGGGTGTGTTTTTAATTGGGTTGATGTTATTTGCTTCATTTACCTGAATGTCAGATTGTTTGCCCATATTTGGGAAGTTTTCTGCTATTAGGTCTGCCCATATTATTTTTACATATTTGTGTTGACTCCCTCTTTCTCATTGATGTCTATTAGTCTTACGTTCTTTATCTTTTCATCATCTTGCAGCTATTGAAATATTATTTCCTGGATCTCATTCATTTTGAAAGTTCTTTTCATGAGCTGGTACAGTGTCTTCAAGTTCTGAAAGTCTTTCTTCACTTTCATTCAGACAGTTTTGCCATCTTTGAGTTTTTAATCTCAATATATCCTTTATATATTTATATAAATGTTTCATGCATTTTATTTCTTTTCTATATTGTTCATTCACAGTTTCCATCATTTTCTATTCTCTATTTTTCATCATTGTCTTCTTTACAAATACTTAGTAATGTTTCATTATAATTATCATTCCTTTTTTACTTAGGAGATTATTTCTGATCTGATTTCCTCCCTACCATTCTGTAGTTCTTTCTTTGGTTCTGATGCTATTATTTCAGAGATTTCAGGTGAGTGAACTGCAATTTCTTTTATGCTAGTGTCTTCTATGTTTGTTCTGGATGGGCTCAGGGCCTGAGAATGATTTTTGTTCCATTTTTCATTTTATATTTCAGAGAGAACTCTTTTTTTCTGTGATACTCTTTTTGTCGAAGTTTGATAATATTTAACTGTATCAGTGGGATCAGAGACACTCTGTACAAAGTCTGTTCTTTAGGTGTCTCTTCTTTATCAGAGATTGTTGTTTTGTGTGTGTCCCAGGATTTTATCCTCTGTATTGATTAAGCATAAAATACTTGTTTCTATTTGGCACTGTCCTCTCTCCTTCGGTGTAGGTCTTTGCTGAGGTTATTACTCAAGCACATTATGATATTGTTACACAAGAGAGATCATGAGGTTAAAGCAGATACACTTTTCTATTTACAGTAATATAATCAGCAACGTTGCTAATGGGTAGTGAGATTTAGCAATTGACCAACTTTTGTAACTAATTTAATTGTAAATAATTTTAAGCTATTTTGACCATAAAAGCAAACATTATGACTGCGCACCTAGGCATGTATTAAACTGGGAATTTGTGTTTAGGTTAGTTCCCCTAAATTCTGTCTGTTGTAATGTTCTGAGTTGGTGCCCAAAGAAACGATGAGAAGACCCGATGAATTTAGCTCAGAGGTCTCACTGAAACTTGTCTCTCTTGAAGTGAACACAGAACTCCCAAAGTATCTCAGCTTTATTTTGGGCTAGTGAACATGATCACATGAGGACTGCATTCTCCATTGACTCCCACCTTTTCCCTATTACTAGGTTCACACAAATGCTAATTTAAAATATTCCAAGCAAGGGAAGACACAACCATGAGCATCCCAAGCAAGAGAGGCGACAACAAACAAGGAGCCATCAGGATAAGCTGTTATGGATCTCCTTGAATCCCAGCTTCCTGGAATTCCCAAGCAACAGACTACAACTGTCCCTGGGCTTTGTCCCTGTCCCTGTCTCGCTTCTTGAGATGTTAATTTCTTATCTCCACACTGTCTGGTCTCCTCCCTTTGATGTACCTGGAGTCTTCTAGGCAGTCTAGTCTACTCCAGTTACCTGTTGCCACTTCTGTCTGCAGGGGATGCTCTCATAGATCTAGGTCTAGGTTTGGGGCCCACTGGACCAAGCAATATGCCTCAGTTCACCTGTCAGGATCTACCAAGCTCAAACTTGGCTAGCCTGGCCTGTCTTGAGTCTGCCTGCTGTACTTGGCTTCTTCCTGCTATGGCCCGTGGAAGTGAACCTGCTGTGTCTGGCTGAATAGATGTTCCGCTCCTGGTTTAGCTTTCTCAGTCTCGCCCCTAGCTTCTCTGCAGGGAGTTTTGCCGTAGAGTCCCAAACTTTGCCTCCCCACTCGGTTTGTTCTGGTGCCTGCCTAGTCCCCTCTTTTCTCTTTATTCCTATTAAGTGACTAGGTAGGTATAACTATAACAATGTGGTCTAGATTTTCTTCTTATTCCTTGAACATTCTGGATAACTAACTATTTGAGATAACTTGATGTAGTCATCATGACTGATAGATGACTGAACAGTGGATAAATGCATACCTAAGCAAACAGATGAATAAATAAGCAATTTAATAAGCATGGTCTTATATCAGGTGGTATACACTCCAAGTGCAGATTTGTGTGTAAAGATTTATTGGAAAGTCCTCTTAATGAAAGACTGAGGCAGATGGGATGACAAGGGAGAAAGTAAACGGTGATATAATCTTCACAGAGGTACTGTCAGTGGCTTCCAGTAGGAATTCTGGAGCTGAGGATGCTCGTCAAATTTCTCTCACATTGAAGTATAAGACCTGGGATTTTTGCTTCACACCAACCCAGAAGGTAGGCACATAGCTTTGAACAAGACAAGTTCTGTAGAGGATAATCCCAGAGAAGTACTCAGCCCAGAGGAATTGGAGGCCAACACTGAAAATGCGGAATAAGTGCCTTGGCTCTGAAGGAGAAAGATGTTACTTCTGACAGCACTCTCTACAGTATATTTACATGGATTTTAACCAATTCCTCTTAACTATTACGAAGGACAAATGAACACCTAGAGTTAGCTACCTGCTCAGTTTTCTAGGAATACCTAAGTCATAATGAACTAAATGTTTTTAAAAACAGGGGCTCCTCTTAGTTAAAGTGTATATTTGGTTTACTCCAGCCTACATAAGATGTTCCTCTTCAAGAGAAGATGGAGAAATACTGTACAGTGTATACTACTGACAAGATCCAGCCCACCCTGTACCTTCCTCCAAGTAAATCATACAGTTACAGAGGAATGAATGCAGAAAGGAAAGGTAAAATATGGAATTCTACAAACTCAGCAATGTTATGTCATACAAAATCCCATGAGAGAAGTGAAAGTACATGGAATCACTGGGTATGCAAACCTGTGCTAGCCTATTATGAAGAAGGGTGATTTGTGAGGTGACACTTCTTCTCTTTTTACTTCAATTGTCCCAATTACTACAACATCTATGGGAGCCAAAAGTGACATAATCTAGATTTCTCACACATACACTATGATGGTCTAATAATCAATTAGCTATTATAATGTTTAAAAATATATTTCTAAATGACCCCCATATTTCTATGTTAACAACATGAAAAATCCAATAGCTAACATCTTCATTGGTACATGATATTTGCTTGCAATAATATTCAAGAATACCAGCACTAAAGTTATGAGTAAGTTATGTTTTCACTAAAACCAATTTAAATTCCAACATCTTGCACAGAGATGTGAAATATCATGAAAGTTTCTCTTTAAAGTCACCAAAAAGAATGAAAATTAATTAAATTAATTTAAATACCAATGACTTTGCTGAAATTTTTAAGCAAGCAAAAATTCTCTTTGCTTTGCAAAATTGCCACTTTTATAACACTTAACATTCAAATAAAGATAGATAATTTACCCTGGACTATAATAAAATTCTTCTGAAAATACTTTTGGAATCCATATCACCTCAAATATGTTATTGAAGATTAATGTTACTACTGAGAATTCTAAAGTAAATTACTGCAAAAGATCAAATTAGTGTAAATGTCTTTTATCCTTTAGATCTAGGCACATAATTTTCTCCTGTTCTAAAATGCAATAATAATTAAAGCTTGATAGAAGTCCCTAGTTTCCCAAATTGATCCTTCAAAGAATGCTGTAAAGGTTTAATATTACTGAGAATAGAAAGAGCAACTGATAGTATTATTTCTATGAATTCCCTTATGAAATAAGTCAGATATAAATATTATGGGTTTTGAATTCAATATATCCATGGGCCTGTTGACTTTAAAATGTCTTTTCTTAAAAGATGCACTCACTTATTGCTTGTTTCTAACAGTCAAATGAAGAGAAGAGTTACCCAATTATTTACTTAATTTAGAAGTGCCTAACTCACAAACTGCAGTACTGTAGTTCTAAAAACATAACTGTAAGGTCTTCATTTTTAGGAAAATTGTGTAGCATATCGACAGCAAGTACAGTGTTAATATTAGAGTCACAGATGTGGCTTAAGAAACCACACTTCTTTTATTCATACCGCACTTGGACACTGACAAGTTGTTACCTTTTTAAAAAATATTTAACCTCCTTTTGCCTTTGTTTTCTCACATAATGTGAGTCAATAAGAGTAACTGCCTTGCAAAGTTGTGATAGTAAATCAGATATTACAAATGTTCTTAGAATAGTACCTTGTGATCAAGAATTATTTTCTACATTAAAAATTATTTCCTGTTTTAATGCAACTGATTTAAAAAATTAGAGTCCAAGAAATATTGTATTGAATATCATTTGTTACATTTTAAATTCATACATTATTGCCTAATGCTCAGTGGACATGACTTCATAACGAATCTCCTCTGAGGTTATTACAAGGTCCCAATAGCCAGGATCATTCCCAACATACTAAGTGTAAGATTCAGTACTGTGCCCCAGTGTCAGTAGCTGAGTGAGCTTCTGTGTTTCTGTCTTGTTTCTCTACGTCTGAGGCCTTGTCTTCATTTTGGTCCAAATAATACTGTGTTCCTACAGGCTTCCTATACACACGAACCTTATTGCCAATCACTTTTTTCCCTCACTTTTAACTTCCTCCTATCAGTCCAAGTTTATTTGCCCTGGCATTCACTATGACATCAATCACCAAATACTTAGCATTTATTATGTTGGGTGAAAAAAAAGACACATATACATGGTGTCATACTTGTAGCCTATAAGGCACTACCCTTTTAAGTAGAAACAAGTCAGACTACCACCAGATCTTCGTATCCGGACTGGATGCCTGAAATCCCCTGTATTACCTTCCCACTTTCTTTAAATGTACTTAATGCAGTTCTTCTAAGAAATCAGAGCAATTTCAATCGCAAGAAGATCAATCCCAGATCGTAAGGGAAATCAGTATTCATAAGAAGTCACCCGTGGCCTCCTAACTGGCAAGTGGGCCAGACTGGAATATTAAGTCAGACTATTATTGACTATTTCTGACTATAACCTGCTTCTTGGCCTCCGGAACCAAATCACTCCAAAGATTTAGGTCCACATTGTCTTACCTCTGCTAAACAGAAGTGGGTATGGAGCACTGATCAAGTGGCAATTCCACACATTTGCTCTTCCTGAATTCCAAGCACATCAGGCCACCTGGAATCAAGACCATGATCATAATCTAGAATGACACATACTCACCAAGATGTATCTGATAAAATTGGTACTATCTGCCCTGACCTCAGTTATACAAGGACTCAGAAGAACCCTCGATGAAGTGAAACTATGTATTTCATTGTACTTTTCGCAGTGAATGAGGCTTGCCTTTAAGGCTCCTGGATTCTCAATAAGATCAAGACAACAGAGTAAGGCTAGGTATCCTTCTAGCATCGAGTGTGTGTACCAAGAGTGACCCAGCTATTGTTGGAAACACTCGAAGGTGCAGGGCATTGTAATGGATGTGATTCATATCCAGCCTCACTTAATCCTTAAAAAGCCTTTGAATGAGGTAGGCTAAGCCCCATTTCTTTGAGAAAGAAGTGGAATCAAACATGCAAGCAGTTTGGTCAAGGCCACATAAATCCTGAGTAACCTATCAAGGACCTTTTCTGTTGTGTAAGGCCACCTAGGAAGTGAGTAACCACACAGCCTTTGTGGGACAACATCTATAAAAAGGGCTACAAACTCATGCTGGGTATTGAAGACAGAGGAAGCCTTAAATAATGTAACAAGGGACTATACAAGGGTGTTAATGGTGAAACAATATGCTCATTTCAGAATTTTAAAATGTTAAACAATCATGTATGAGTTTGTTTTGCTTTACTTTGAGAACACAGACTTCTTTCAGTTATACACATCAATAAGATCTTATGTATAATAAGAAATATTCCATTGAAATGTTATGTTGTAAAGTGGGAAAATGTAAATGTTTCTCAAGGTTTCTATAAATATAAAATAAAACAATTCAAAAAAGAGAAATAAAATGAGAGAGACAGACAGAGGAGGAGGAGGAGGAGGAGGGGTAAGGACAGGAGAGGGGAGGGAAGGGAAGGAAAGAGAGGGAAGGGAAGGGAGGGAAGGGAAGGGAGGGCAGGGCAGGGCAGGGCAGGGCAGGGAAGGGAAGG